>OU343221.1:168832709-168976078 GCA_910596185.1 Chrysanthemum makinoi | reverse complement strand
GACAAATTACATGTCAAAGCAAAATAAACAAAAAACTACAATTACTTGGTCTCTCCTTTCAAAAAAATTGTCACGGGTTTCACAACTACTTCATCATTTCTCATATAATTTTGTCAAATTTGAAACCCGATTTCACGGTGGTTCAACGGTTGAACGGATTCGAATAAAAAAGCAATCGATTTAAACCCAGGAGTCAAACAGAGGATAGGTTGGGTCGAAAAAATGTCAAATTAAACCGGATTGACCAGCCCGGGTTTGGGCGTCCGGGTCAACCGGTGATCGGTTTCAACAGTCAACTGATGTCGGTTTCAACCGGTCAACCCGTGATCGGTTTCAATTGGTCAGGTGATCGGTTTCAATTGGTTGTTTTTAATTTGGTAGATGTGCTTTTAATTGGGTGTACAATGTGAATAAATTATTGTACTTTTAAGTAATGGGGTGTTTTAATAAGAGTATTAATTATATTATTTATTTCTCTCTCCATTGACCATGTTTTCAACATTCAACTTTCAACATTTTTCACTTTTTCCACTTTGACCATTTTTCCATTTTATATAGTATATATATATATATATATATATATATATATATATATCATATAAATTATATATGAGCAAACGAACTCTTATACACCATTCAATAATAGTAAAATTTTCTCAAAATATTGTTCGTGGTCTATTTTAGTAGATCGAAATACAAAGACTTTCACTGAATTCATTGTAGATTTGTGTACAAGTGAATTTTATAAACATAGTTAAATTCTCTCAAGTGTTGTTTATGGTCTTATTTTATGGATCAAAATACAAAGACTTTCAATAAATTCGTTATAGATTTATGTTTGTATTAGTGATCATTTTATGAAAGTAACATTTAATAAATTATTTTTTGGGTAAAGGTTCTTTGTGTTACAGGTTTTTTTACTTGTTTACGCCTAGTTAGATGATGTAATATAGCTAGGTTCTTTGTGTTTATGGCATGTTATAAACACTAGTTTATCAAGTTCTTCGCTTGGGGTTAATGTGGTACTTCAGCCACATTCCATTTGTATTTAACATTATTTTTTGGTTACATTTAATAAATTAAAATAAAATAATTTACTAAAATTTGGTTGGTTTAGGGGAGTTCTGAAAGTTCTAACATTTATATGAGTTCTGAAAAGAAAGTTACGCTATATATATATATATATATATATATATATATATAATTGGTACATGTGTATATATATATATATATATATATATATATACACACACACACACATATATATATATAATTGGTACATGTGTATTCATAGTCGGTTTTGATCGATTCTTTTCTACTTGTACGATCAGTGGTGGTGTTGTGCTATAACTGCGAAACCCTAATTTTAGGGTTTCTTATTTATCAATCGTTGGTGCCTGATTCTTTGATTGCTAATACTTAGCCGTTTGGGGCTTGGTTACTATACGGTGGTGTGCTTGGAGGAAGCGTATACGATCGAATGGAGCCCTAATCTTAGGGTTTTGTTATTATTTTCCTCGATGGTTTGTGATACTTTTATCGGTTTGTACCTATGCATGTTACTGTGTTATGGCTTTATCAATCGATTTCAAGTTCTACATCAGATTCAAGCTTTGTGTATGCGTGGTTTTAGGAGAGATGTAAGTCAAGTTTTAGGGCAACCTTGTTCAAAAACCCTTAATCTGTTCCATGACATGTGTGCGTTCTCGATACATTACCCGCCATGTTATTGTTATTTGGATGTTAGGTTCTTTAAACCCTAGTTACTTATTTTCTGGAAGTTAGAGTTGGTTGCAACTCTATTATCATGTTTCAAGATCCGTATTGCTTTGGTGTACACTCATATTTTGGTTTTTATTGTTTCGCATCATGCGTAATAATAAGTGTAGTAGCAGTGGGTCTGAATATTGCTGGAAGTTGGGGTTAGTTTAAACCCTATTATCGTCCTAAAACTAGTTCTTTAGCATGGTGTTGCTGTTGGAGTGTAGTTTTGGGTTACTACGTTCTTGGGCAGATTCTAACTTGGAACTCATGTTGAGCCATTTTTATTTTTTTTGGGTAAAAGGGTTAATCACCCCGGTAAATGTATTACGCCAAAAACATTGAAGTACAAAGGATGAGGGTGTATCCATCATCTCAGTCCCATAGGACACTTACATGCAAAAAAAAAAGCAACTAACCAAACCAACTATATAAGAATGACAGGCCATTCTTATAACAAACATAATAAGATAAAACTACCCTTTGGGCGACTCTCAAAGCCATGTGCAGGAAAATCGTGATCATAACCATCATAAGACTTCAAATCATCCAAAAAACCAGCTCCCGGCATGACCTCAGGCATACACACTTCATCTTCATCCGACGAACCAGCTACTGACAATGATGAACTTTCCTTCCTAGTAGACACCTTGTGGATCTTAGAGAATTGATCCCACAAACTTCCATTGCCACTTAGCACCGGTACATCACTAGTAGAGACTTGACAGACGGTATCCGTCTTGTCACTAACAAGTGGTACGTCCACCACCACCTTGCTTGGACCAGTATCACCCTTTAACACTCCCAAAGTAGTACCAATAGAATCATCCTTTAAAAGCTGATCCGACTGACCAGCCTCCAAACTACGTTTAGTATCATTGGCATTCTTCTTCGTAATAGGTTTGGAAACAAGTTTATATTCAAAGTTAGACTTTGGTTTGAAAAACCGAGGCCTTTGGTTACCTTTGGTAGTCTTATTTCCATCCTTATTCAGGTGAACACCCCTATTAACACCAACATCTTTCTGAGCCGAATCTGAACCCTTAGTAGCCGGCATTCTTCTAAGAGGGCAATTAGCATCCTCATGGTTGAAAACCTTACATTTAGAACACCGATCTGGCCACCATTCATATTCAACATCAAGAACTTCCATATAATGACCTTTACCCTCCGGCAAAGGTATAGCCACTTCAATTGATTCCAAAACAGAATTTTCAGCATATAACTCAACTAGGACCCGTGCATAAGAATAACGACCCCAAGGATTACTACACATAGCTCTAGTACTTGCATCCATACGTATAACACGCCCAATCTGTTGCGCAATCAAACCAATGCCGACTTCAGAATATGTAATTGCCGGTACATTATGAATGAGAATCCATATCGGTACCTTTGTAATATTTTCTCTCTTCATCCTCGTATTAGGATCCCAAATTTTAAGAAATATGGGACTCGATTTGACAAACCAAGGACCACACTCAAGAACCTTACTCATACCATCTAGAGTCTTGAATTTGAAAAGGTAGAAATCATTACGCATCATAACACATTCGAAGCCAAACTTAGCCCATGCATGCTTCACATAATCATTAACAGTAGGAAAAGCTAAACGTAGCCCAAGGAAATAGCCACATATAGTATGATCGAATTTAGAACGCATATCATCAATAACAGCTAATGGAATAACAACTTTAGCACCACCAACATTACCTCCATTATTAGACCTCTCCCCTGTAACCTTAGACATACACGTGTTACCAGCCCCCAACGAGTCACCATCAGGTTCAATAACACTTGCAACTTTAGGATTATCAGAATCGAGACCAAATAAACTTACACTTTCATGACCAGCAGGTATTTGCTCAGAACAAACAGGAGCAACAATGTGAGATGCCGAAACAGACCCAAATTCAGAGGGAAGAGCAAAGCTCCCCGTTTGTCCTCCCAAACCTGCTTTCAAAAGTCCATTATCGTTCCCAAAAGTTTATAATTAATATCTTAAAAGTTTAGTTTTGACGTTTCGTGTGGTGGTAAGAAACATAGACGCGACGTACAACTCACGCGAACGAAGAGAAGAGGTTAACCTAACAAAGACATACAAACCATAACTTACGCCATGGTTAAGAAACCTTTTCTAGGGTTTCGATTCTATGAATGGTATGTGATATTGGATCAGGTTGTTGCGATGCATGCTTATATGCTATAGGTGGTTTATACCTGAACGTGTCTCTCATGGAGATGGGTTAATTTGTACGTGGGTTTTGAGAGGGAGAGATGTTTGTTGGATCGATCTGTTTGGAAGGAGTCCATGTTCTTTTATTTTCTCATCAGATCGAGATTTGGTTATGATGTATGTTAGGGTTCGTCTAGCCCTATGGGTATGCTTATTGATCAGTTCTATATGTTTATTGGGACTGATTTGATGTGGTTATCAATTATGGCTGCTGGTTCTCATGGTTGCGATGTCAATGGTTTGTTTTCTGAATCTTTACGCATTTAGCAGCCTAATGGTCTACTGAATCACGCCATGAACTGGTTCGATGCTAGGGTTTTGTTATATGGTCATATAGTTGTTTTAGTTTGATGTTCTAAGCATCTCTGATCATTCTATTCGCTTGTATTGATGAAAGTTCTGTTTGGGACAGATTTATGTCATAAATGGAAGTTAAGTTTTTGGAGGCTCTTGTTCAAAACCCCATTCACATGATCACGGATCAGTTGCACTCTCATTCTTCTTGGGGTCTCGTGATTGTATTTGCTGGAAGTTAGGGTTTGGAAACCCTATTTTCATTCGTTACGGGTCATCATGCTTGGTGTTCATTATCTTGTTCCTTATGAGTTGTGTTCGGTTTTGCATCTAAACATACACCGTTGGAATAAGTTTGTGCTTGCTGCTCTATCCGTGGTTTTAGAGTCTCTCACCAACCTTTGTGTGAAATTTGTAAACTGAATCTCAAGATTGATGATCCATGAGTGGGCAAGTTGGAGGTTTCTTCATGGAAGTAGGTGAACCGCTATAGTGATTTAGAAGGCTCAAGTACTTTTCTTGAGTAGTATTGTAATGTTTTATTTACTTGTGTCATTATTGGTAGGTTCATTTTTGTAAGTTATAAGAATGGTGTGTCATTCTTATATTATAGTCTGTAAGTGTCCTAAGGGACTGGGATGAGGGATTCACTCTCATCCGTTGTACTTCATTGTTTTTTGGTTAATATATTTTACCAGGGTGCAGGATTACTCCCCTTGACCCAAAAAAAGACCATAACTCACGCCAAAAAGTAACTCACACAAAAGCATAATATATATATCCCAATATACTATGAGGAATAGTCAATAAGAATTGACCAAGACTCAACTCGAGTGGAAAACAACCAAGAAGAAGTCGGGGAACTAAAGACACGTAACTATGCTAAGAAGTAATTTAATCAGTAAGTTTTGGTGTTTACCCATAATCCCCAAATAGCTTGCATAAAACAACTATGTTTTCTAATAATGATAAGTTTGAATTTACAATTCAAACAATAAAGGTTTTACTATTTAAAAGAACACTTGCTTAGATTCTTGTTGGGTTTTATATATATAAAAGGGATTTGTATTTAAAAATACAAGTTTAGAATGTTTTTATAAATTTTGGGATGACGCGTCCATTTATAAAACGTCCCCAAGTCATTGTGACTTTATTAAAATCAAATTCCTCAAAACAATTTCATAAAAGTATTCATTGGTTATTAGACAGTTTTTCTTTATTGTATCTATCGCGAATCAAACATATTAAATTTATAATGAGTCTAATATATTGTATTCGTTTCGAGTCCAATAAGTCCAATTTGTCCAACGTCCAATGTTTAAATATATGTCGATACATGTCCAATAGATATAATCCGATAAATGTCCAAAGTGTCAAGTCACCATTTGCCATTTTAGTTCGCTATTCATTATTAGTCACATCCGAAATATCAAATCCCAATTCGTATCCGAAACGTACCAAGTATCACCACTTATCCGAACTTACCAATGTTCATAATTAAACAAGTAAACAATTTACATTAGCCAATTATCTCAATACTCAAATATAAAATTTTGACACAAGCTAAATAAAATTAACTCGGGATAAAACAATGTAGTATTTAGTGTCATGAGCTTTGTGGTCCTATTAGGAAAACAACACACCCTTAACGTTTAAATGAGTTGGATTTATTATGGCTGTTTGTCGACATGGAAGATGTAATGGTGTGCTATGATAGCTATGGAGACTCAGTGTCATGTACCTGATTAGGCCTATAAATGTTTGATCTTTTTATAGGCATTATAGTTTGTTTGTTTTCGTGTAAGTTATAAGAATGGCATGTCATTCTTATATAGTGCTATTGGTTGTTGCTAGTTTTGCATGTAAGTGTCCACTGGGACTGAGATGAGGGACATCACTCTCATCCGTTGTACTTCAATGTTTTTTGGTGTAATAGAATTTTACCGAGGTGAATTAACCCTTTTACCAAAAAAAAAATTAATTGACATTGCTTCAAACAGGAGATTTTTAACAACCAAAGACATGGTCAATCTCTTTGCAGATTCTCATTAGTAGTTATTTAATGACTATCTACAGGAGATAAATATGGAGTTGTCTTACGTTTAATTTGAGTTACAGGGCATGTAAAAACTAGTATGATGGTTGTGTGTATTATGCGGTGGTCAACAACTGATGGATGAGCAGATCCAATCTTGAAACAAAATATATTGTACCTCATATTGCTTTATATAAGGCCATTGTAAGTCGCTATCAAGTGTTTCTATGCGATGCTCAACACTGTATCAGATATGTAAACCAATTATGTATCGTTGAAATCATATACATATTGCATTTATTTCGGTTGATTTTTTTAGTGCTTATTTGTTCCAAGATAAGTAGATAAGTAATTAAGCTATTTAAAATATCATCCAAACACATCAAACTGTATACCTTAAGCAGATAAGCCCTTATATAAGCGATCCAAACACCCTCTTAGTAATATTTTGACAATGGGATATTGTATGTTTGTTTTTTCAAGTCTTTGTGTGTAGACCTTGGTTATGGATACAAAAAGGTGTAGTAGTATCTTTGTAAAGGAATAAAGCGACAGATGGGGCGACTCTTTATAATCTATACACCATGTAATGCCCTCTCTAAGCTCCTAATTTATGACCTTAATAAGTTCTTTCAGGTAAGCGCCTCTGATTATAAACTGTTCGGGAAGTCAAAATAATTTGTTTTGTTTCTAGAGTTTAATAAGCCAGTTATCTGGAAATATAAGCTTTTATCCAAACACCCCTTAAACTGATTTATTTTTAAAGGCTATTTTGTCCCTAAAGGATGTTTGCCATTGTATTTTGGAGGTAATTTTGTTTTATAAAACTATTTGAACCAGTTGTTTATCTTATTGTTTGGGAACTTTTGAGCATTTAAGATTAGCATGTGAGATGTGACCTTTTTTTGGGCAAAGGGGTTTACCCCGGTAAATATATAACCAAAAAAAGTTAAGTACAAATGGAATGTGGCTGATGTACCACATTAACCTCAAGCAAAAAGCTTGATAAACTAGTGTTTATGACAGGCCATAAACACAACAAACCTAGCTGAATTACAAATCACCTAACTAGGTATAAAAACAAGAAAAATCTTGAATCAAGCGAACGTCCCGCATCCACCCATAGGCACAAAGGGAGCAAGGCGACCCAGAAAGTTTGCCTCTTTAAAAACCCTTTCCAAGAAAAACCCATAGGGAAAAACCTTGGATAAGGGAAAAAGAGTACAACCCTTACCTGGCACTCCCCTCGTGAATAAGACAAAAGCTTGGAATCTTCCATTTATCCAACAGTAGACGAGACCGAGGGATTATCTTCTTAAACTTGAAGGTAACCAAACTTCAACCGGACTATTGACAATTACTTGAACCACTTCATCAACGGTAGACTTCTTCCACTTGAAAAGTCTTGAATTGCGTTCCATCCATATGTAATAAGCAGTAGCAGCAACAAATAACCGAGAGAGTATGCTAGTAACTGAACGACCCTTAGATATATGAATGAGGAACATAAGCACATCATCCAAACTAGGGGCACGCCATCCATTCCGGATAAAATCCGAACCAAAAACACCGCAAAGAAAATTGACACTCAAAAAACAAGCGAGGGTGAGAATCCGGAACTGCATCACACAGTGGGCATCGAAGAAGATTCAGATCAACATCAGGACCCACATCCGATTCTCGTAACCTATCTTGTGTCTTCAACTTTTGCTTAATAATGAGCCACATATGTATAGCATGTCGGGGGATACAATGAGGAAACCATGGAATATTGAACCACCCAACCCGATCAGCCCTATTGCGAAGAGAATCCCAAGCACAAGCAACTGAAAAATGTCTAAAATTGCCCTCCAAATCACGCCATATTAACCCATCATCAGTATCAACAAGAATATTAGGAACCGGTAGGCTAAACAAATTCGGAAACCTAGGTAACCAATCCACTGGCCACTTCCAATTACCATTAACAATAACATCACAAACCGAGTCCGATAAGCTAAAACCAGCCCGCACAATGTCTCTAGCAGTGAGCATATCACGGATAGGGCTTAAATCACACCACATATCAAACCATACAGAAGTGGTTTTACCATTATTGATCTTATGCCATATGTAAGGACGTACCTTGGGTCTAATAGCAAGAAGCTTACGCCAACCCCAACTAACATCACCCAAGCAAGGAACATCCCAAAAGCTTCTACCATGGAGTTTATATGAATGAATCCATTTAACCCACAAGGACTCCTTATGGGTTAAAATACTCCAAATGTGCGTCGTCATAAGAGCAATATTAAAATCAGCCAATCGACGAATACCAAGGCCACCTTCTTGTTGAGTCTTACAAACAGATTCCCAAGCAACTTTGGCCTTACCCCTTTTCATTTCACCTTGACACCATAAGAAACCCCTCAAAAGCTGTTCCAAATCATGAATGATACGAGTAGGAAGGACAAAGACCGAAGCCCAATATATATGCATCGAGGACAAAACCGATCTGACCAATTGAAGCCTACCCGCAAGGGATAGAAATCTATTACGCCAATCATTCACAGGACTTTCCAACTTTTCCACAAGAACCTTACAATCCTATACGTAAGTCCGGGACGATATAAGAGGGACACCAAGGTACCTAACAGGAAGAGAACCTTCTGCAAATGGCATAGACTGGAGAATAGTAGCTTTCAAAGCATTAGGGATATTACAAAAGAAAGTTGTACTTTTAGGGATACTCGGGACAAGACCCGAAACATTCTTGAACTCCTCCAGAGCTTGCATAATAACATTGACCGAATCTGGATGGCCTCTAGAAAATAAGAAAAGATCATCTGCAAAACAAAGATTAATAATCCTCTGCTGCTCACATAAATGATGGAACTGAAAATCCGCTGAATTAGAAACCTTTTTCTGCAAGATAAGAGTTAAAACCTCCATAACCAACGTAAATAAATAGGGAGATAACGGGTCTCCTTGTTTAAGACCACGCTTACCATTGAACCAGCCATGAAGATCACCATTTTTTGGGTAAAGGGCATTCCACCCGGTAAAATATATTACACCAAAAAACGTTTAAGTACAATGGAATGTGGCTGACGTACCACATTAACCGGAAGCAATCGCTTACCACAACCACTACATCATTTATGACAGGCCATAAATGACAACTAGCTAAAACCAAATAAACTACTAACCCACAACCAGCATAAAAAACCATATACAAAAAATTTATGCAATAACGAAACGCATCCTAACTAAGACGAAAATCTTGAATACCAGCGGCCTTTATTTGAGCAGGAGAGAGATAATCATTGCGGTCACCTGTATCCGGTTTCCATTTCTCGAAAAGACTTTGCTCCTTACCGCCATTTCCAGAATACAACGTCCCAACGTGGTCATCAAACACTTGATCATCATCACTGTCATAAACTTCCACATTACCCACTTTAGAGAATGGGTTACCCACCTTTGGATAAGTTGTATATGGAGAAGAAGAAGTACTAGGCTTGGAGGCCTCGACCTGCACCTTCTCTGACAAACCACTCACAAGCTGGTCTTGTGATCCTTTTTCCTTTGATTGAACCCCATCCACATCCTCCTCCACCAAAGAGGCCAAAACATTAAACGAATTAGAAGCCTTCGAGTTCTTACTAGTAGATTGAACTTGAGGATGAATCTGTTTCGGTCTCCAAAAATTTGGTTTAGGCTTATTAAGCCTAACACCTCCAATAGGACGAGATTGAGACGAAGAAGCCACATTCTTCCCTTTGTACTTACGATTCCTAACCTCTGTAAATCCCTCATCATGATCATCCACCGGACTAGATTCCTTAGATGCCACATTAACGTTATTACGAACAGTCTCCTTAACACGATTTGGGCAATCAAAAAGAGTATGCCCAAAAGATTTGCAAACAACACAATGTGGAGGCTTCCATTCATATTCAACATCAATAATCGTTGTCGTAAAACCATTACCATCTTCTTTCGGAATAGCCATAGTAACAGTGCTCTTTAATTCAGAATCTGCGCTTAGTTCAACTAAGGCGCGAAGCACTATACGGCCCCATGACTCAACACACATAGAACAAGTAAAGGAATCCAACATAATAGGTTTCCCTATTTGCGTAGCAATCAAGCTCAAACCATCTTCTGAATAAGCAACCAATGGAACTTTATGCAATTTAATCCAAACCGGTACCTTAGTTACCTCGTTCCTATTCAGGAGTAAAGTAGTAGTCCATTTGTTGAGAATAATAGGCGAGTTACGAATGATCCACGGACCTCGTTCCAAAACACTATCCACACCCTCCTTGGTAGCAAACTTAAAGATGTACACACCATCACCGTTTTTCATAACCTTTTGCAAACTGTATTTTCCCCACGTATTTTTAACATAACTTTGAACATTCGGGAAATCAATAGTCTTACCAAGGAAGTAACCAACCAATGTATGCTCATATTGACATAGAACTTTCTCCATAACAGCCCTAGGAAGTACCGTATCATGGGACTCAACACGGTCCTCATTAACCAAAGACCTGAAATTCACCGTCGGACGTATACGAGTAGCATTTAGGATAGTAGCAAATGAATCACCCACTGTAGGAGCAACCCCCCGTTTATGCACCTCGTTAATCTTAGTTTCCTCTTTATGAACCGCATCATTACCCATAATAACTACGGTTCGGTCGAGCCATCATTTGTACAAGCATTCCTCTCATCACTCACCTCGTTAACATCAGTTGGTTTATGATCTGATGCAATTTTAGAAGCTTGAACATCAGCACTATCATGAGTAGCTCCTGGTTCGTTTGCTGGTTCAATGGGGATACAAGCATCACCTACAGGTTCCCTCGTACAAGAAGACCCCACATCATCAACCACACCCATGCTAGAAGTAGTCGCGTTATTAGTCTGCGTGTATTCGTAGAACCATCACCAACACCCCCATCAGTAGCTGCGTAGTAACCCCCCAAATTTCACGACGATGAACTTTCATTGGCTTACTATCTTTTCCTAGCATTTTCCCATCAATGTTCTTCACCTTCGACGCTAAATTCGTAACAAGGAGCGATTTCACCCTTCAATACCCATCTTAACACTAGCACCCGTATTCAAAAACCCTTCGTCCATCTCTCCGTAACCCACGTACACAATTCAAAACAAATAAACTACCACTCGAAGTAACAATGTAACAACCAGCTTGAACGAACAGCAAAAGAAAATAAACCCCAACAAAACCCTAACTGGTCGTTAGGGTTTAGTCAAATAAGCGCAAGTAAATCAGCCTCCAATCATGAGTAAAAGTCTCCACATTATGAATCGTTACCAGATGTTAGGAAAAAAGCTATAAATGCTTAATGTACTTTATCAAAATAACTCATTGTGCTTTCTCAACTTTTTTTATTGTCATTATACTTAATGTTGTTTCCAGTCGATATCATTATACATAACCGTTTTCATTTTATTCGGTTATTTTCTGTCCGTTTTTATCCGTTTTCTTAAATCGTCCATTTTATCCATTTTATTTTAAACTGTCCGGATAAAAAGATAAAAAGATTAAAACCGTTTTATTATCCATGTCAAAACGGTTTTATCCGCTTATACTTTTTATACGGACATATTAAAATGAAACGGATAAAATGGACGATTTAACGGATAAAAACGGACAGAAAATAAACAAATAAAATGAAAACGGTTATGTATAATGACAATAAGTGAAGTAGAGAGAGCATAATGAGTTTTGTGTAAAGTACGTTATGAATTTATAGCTTTTTTCCCCAGATGTTACATGCATGCTTTGCAATAAAATCACCACCGTCCCACTATAAGAAGTAACCAATCAATGAGTAGTAATAACAAGATAGATTGCAATCAGTGATGACCCAAAAAACGTTTTTAATAATTGATGAGTATAGATACCACACCGATCCACCAATTGATCAATATAATAATAATGAAAACAACCGACCTACGTGGACCAATTGATAACAGAATATTAGATCAACCAAAAAGATGAATCAGTTGGCAACAATAAAGAATTAATAACCACGTTTGGAGATTAATGAAGAAAGAATACGATCGTTTGTTTTTTCTTCAAAAAAATGGCCAAAGCTTGAGAGAGTTTTTCTTTCTTTCTTTTTCTATAGAATATGATGTAGATGATACACAAACCATGATCAAATCGACCATTTTGTGATGAAAACCAAAACCGGCAAGAATTGACTTAAGAAACGCCCAGTCGACCGTATCATATGCTTTTTGAATATTCACTTTAAAAGCACATCTAGGCGAACCTCTCCCTCTATGATAATTACGCATAAGCTCTTGGGTAAGTAATATATTATCAGAAATACGCCGCCCAGGACAAATGCTGATTGATTAATACTAACCAAAGAACCAAGACCCTCTTTAATGCGATTAGCAATAAATTTACTAATGCATTTATATAGAACATTGCAACACGAAATAGGCCTATAATCATTAATCTTACAAGGGGTAGACACTTTAGGAATCAAGGATATAATGGTGTGATTGATTTCCTTCAGAATCTTACCATTAGTAAAAAAGTCCCAAATTGCACCCCTAACATCAATACCCACAACATCCCAAGCTTTCTTAAAGAAAGCAGCCGTGTAGCCATCAGGACCTGGGGCTTTATCATCCCCATCGAGAACAAAGCTTCCCCAATTTCAGCATCCGTAACATCACGAGCCATATAATTAGCCCTATGCTGGTCAAGGACATTAGAGAATAAATCATGATCCTCTAGAGAACTACAATCCCCTTCAATACCAAGAAACTGCTCATAATGAGAAACAAGCCCGCAACGCATACCTTCATACAAAACATTAGCCGCATCTCGAACCAATTCAATTTGATTACGAGCACATTTACTTTTAACAATATTATGAAAATAAGCCGTATTAGAATCACCTGCATGGAGCCATTGAACTTTAGATTTTTGCATAAGAAATCTCTCTTCATCAGCTAGCCTCCTTAAAGGCTAGAAGATAATGAGCATGCTCATCACAAAGGGCTGAATTGTAAGGATCCTTATCAATCGCCATTTGGACCGCATCTAATTCCTTACGAAGATTATCAACCCGCGCATGAAGATTACCTTGATTGTGTAACATCTTACGAAAAGGGGATTTCAGCCCCTTCAAACGTTTAACAACACGATACATAGCACAACCATTGACATTAATATTCCACCCCGAAGTAACCGTATCAAGAAAGCCCTCTTTATGCACCAGAAAGTTAGAGAAATTAAAAGGTTTGGGTTTGAGCTTGGCCTACGATAAGGTTGGAAGATAGCAAACGAACCCGGGAAAGTATCACAAAACTGTAAATTACCCATAATCCTATCAATTTTCTTCAGGTAGATACAATAAGTTGCACCACTTCAAAGAGATGGAGACTTCTTGTTTAAAGATTCTAGAATTGCGCTCCATCTAAATGTAGTACGTAGAAGCAGCTAGCAATAATCGAGAGATAATGCTACTAACCAAACACCCCTTAGATGTAGGAATAAGGAAATTAATAGCATTATCCAAAGAAGGTGGGACCACATCCATTCCAGATAAAACCCGAACCTGCAACCAAACCTGCATAGAAAACTGGCACTCAAAAAATAAGTGAGGGTGAGAGTCCGGGACCAAGTCACATAACGGGCATCAAAGCAAGTACAGATCAACAGTAGGTCCAACATCCCATTGCCGCATCCTATCCTGAGTCTTCAACTTCTGCTTAATAACAAGCCATAAATGAACAGCGTGCCTCGGGATACAATGAGAAAACCAAGGAATATGATACCACTCCACCAAGTCAGCTCTTAGGCGTAATGAGTCCCAAGCACCAGAAACTGAGAAACGATTAAGATGACCATCCAAATTGCGCCATAATACTCCATTTTCAGTATCGTTGAGATTAGGGACCGGGATCGCAGCTAGCAAGGGAAACCTAGATGACCAATCAGGAGGCCATCTCCAAACACCATTATCAATCACATCATAAACCGAATATGATAACTGTAACCCAGCACGAGTAATATCCCTAGCAGTAAGCGAGTCACAAATAGGGCTTAACTCACACCACATATCAAACCAAACAGTAGCCGCCTTACCATTATTAATCTTATGCCAGATGAAAGGACGGACCTTGGGTCTAATAGCAAGAAGCTTACGCCATCCCCAACTAACGTCACCCAAGCAAGGGACATCCCAAAAGCTTCTCCCACGGAGTTTATAAGAATGAATCCACTGAACCCATAAGGACTCTTTATGTGTCAAAATACTCCAAATATCCGTAGTCATGAGAGCAATGTTAAAATCATCCAATCTACGAATACCAAGACCTCTTTCTTGCTTACGCTTACAAACAGATTCCCAAGCAACCTTGGCCTTACCCCGTTTCATTTCGCCTTGACACCAAAGGAAACCCCGCATAAACTGCTCTAATTCATGAATAATACGGGTAGGAAGAATAAAGACAAAAGCCCAATATAAATGCATCGACGATAGCACAGACCTGACCAACTGAAGCCGACCCGGAAGAGATAAAAACTTATTACGCCAATCTTTCACACGGCCTTCCAACTTTTCAACGAGGATCTTACAATCCCTATAAAGTAGTCTAGAGGATATAAGAGGAACCCCAAGATACCTGACAGGGAGAGAACCTTCTAAAAATGGCATGGACTGGAGAATAACAGCTTTCAGAGCATTAGGAACATTACAAAAGAAAGTTGTGCTTTTAGGTAAACTTGGGACAAGACCCGAAACATTCTTGAAATCCTCCAAAGCATGCATAATGACATTAACAGAATCAGGATGACCTCTAGAAAACAAGAAGAGGTCATCTAAAAAACAAAGGTTAATAATTCTCTTTTGTTCACATAAAGGATGAAACTGAAAATCCGCTGCATTAGAAACCTTTTTCTGCAAAATAAGCGTTAGCACCTCCATAACCAACGTAAATAAGTAAGGAGATAATGGATCACCTTGCCTATGACCTCGCTTACCTCGAAACCAACCATGAAGATCTCCATTAACACATATAGAATAGGATGTAGATGAGATCATACCATGATCCAGTCAACCATTGTGGCGTGAAAACCAAACCCAATCAGAATAGCCTTAAGAAACGCCCAATCCACCGTATCATATTCCTTCTGAATATCTACTTTAAATGCACACCTAGGCGGACCTCTCCCTCTATGATAATTCCGCATAAACTCTTGGGTAAGTAATATATTATCCGATATACACGGCTGAAAAACGCAGATTGATTAATACTGACCAACACACCAAGTCCCTCCTTAATACGATTAGCAATAATTTTGCTAATGCATTTATAAAGGACATTACAACAAGAAATAGGCCTATAATCATTAATCTTAGAAGGGGTAGACACTTTCGGGATCAAGGATATAATGGTATGATTGATTTCCTAAAGAAGCTTACCATTAATGAAGAAATCCCGGATAGCGCATGTAACCTCAAAGACCCACAACATCCCAGGCTTTCTTAAAGAAAGCAGCGGTGTAGCCATCAGGGCCAGGAGCTTTATCATCCCCATAGAAACAACGCCTCCCTAATATCGACGTCCGTAACAGGACAAACCATCGAATCCCCAATTGGTGTGGAAGAACATTAGAGAATATATCATAATCATTAAATTTGCTACAATCCAATACCATGAAACTGCTCATAATGTGTAACAAAAGCACCTGCAACCTACTTACCTTCATACAAGACATTGTTCGAATCTCAAATCAATTCGATTCGATTACGGGCACATTTGGTTTTAACAATATTATGAAAATAGGCCGTATTAGAGTCACCCGCATGAAGCCACTGAACTTTAGATTTTTGCTTTAAGAACCGCTCTTCATCTAATGTAGCCTCCTTAAACGCAAGAAGATAGTGAGCATGCTCATCCCGAATGGCTGAATTAGATGAATCCTCATCAATAGCCTTTTGGACCTCATCTAACTCCTTGCGAATATAGACTAGGTATAAATAATTTGGTTCTCTCCTTTGGTGAAAAAGGCGAGAAAAAGAAACCCTAACCTAAACTTAAAAACGCCTCCAAATCTGCTCATAATTCTTGGTTTCTTTCATTGATTTGCTATTTTTAGAGATTGCCTTTGTGTTTATCTTCTACTTTGATCAAGTTTCTGAATAGAAAACACGTTTTTGGGTTCTTTTGGAGAAATCAATTTATTAGGGTTTCTTTTTGGTCGACCTTTGATTTTGTTCGATCGATACTTTCTTGATTTATTATAGGTCAGCTTATGTATCCCTATATATCTAACGATTGTAGGATTATACTATAATCGATTTTATCATCCCTTTTGATCAATCAGTCTTTTATTGGATTTTTGGTTGGTCGACCTTTGTTAACTTGATTCATAGTCGGTTCCAAAAATCAATTTTACATATATAAGGGTCGATCCCCTTTTTATTGCACTTTGTTTAATCAATCTGCTGGTTAACGATTATCACTCTATTCGATATCCAATTTTGGGTGTCATTTTTAGTGTATTAAGGTTTATTTGTGTATGCTTGATTATACATGGCGTATGCTGCACATTGGTTTAATCCTCGTTTAGGGTTTTACCATGATCTCAATCAACGATCTCCTCTATAGGATGTCGTCTGGTGTGTAGCTACGTACGTGGTTCTTGCTGTGGTGGTGGCGATCTGAAGGTTCATGGTTCAATGAAACCCTACTTTTTAGGATTTTGTTTTTATTGATTGTCACATCTGGTTGATCGATTCTTTGAATGCTATATCGAAACCCTTTGTAGGGTTTGGTTCTTTCTCCGTTGTTGGCGGCTATGTCCTGCTGGTATATGTTAACCTTAATTTAGGGTTTGACACATCGCGACTACATGTGCTACTGCTGATTCGTTTTGTAAGTGGGTTTATGAGAGAATGTATGTCAAGTTCTTTGGGTAATCTTGTTTTCAAAACCCTTATTTATGTTCCTTTCACAAGATCTGTGCCGTTTGGATTTGTGATCGGTTTGTTGGAGGTTAGGGTTTGGGAAACCCTATGTCGGTTCATTATGGTCATTACGCTGATGCTTTTGGATTCTGATGATGATCGTGATGGTGTTGCATTCCTATAGGAGAGTATGTAAGTTTCCTAAGGGACTGAGATGAGGGATTCACCCTCATCCTTTGTAATTCAATGTTTTTGGCGTAATATATTTTACCGGGGTGAATTAACCCTTTTACCCAAAAAAAACTACCTCTATAAAAACTGAAAAATTCGGATTCTATATATAGTGTTACAAACTGCGACGGCGTCACTCTTTAATTGTGACGCCGTCGGGTCGCCGTCATTAGGGTTTCGTCTTGGCCACATTATCATTGTGACGGCTACCTATGCCCTGTGTGACTGTTCGCCTGATCTCTGATGCGGATCCAAATCTAGGCCGTCAGAGCGCGACGCCTACTCTTTTAAACCTGATGCCGTCACTTGAAAAATATCAATTTGCTCTCTGAGTCGTCACAAGATGTGTCGCGACGACGTCACAAATAAGACCTGACGCCGTCCCCTTTCAAATCAGTAGATTGAGTGTCTCGATTCTTGACTTTGGCCATTTTCTTCGTATATTCGCGTCTTTTCGTCCGAATAAGTGTCATTCCAGCAATTTGCCTTCTTTTTTGGGTAAAAGGGTTAATTCACCCCGGTAAAGTATATTACTCCAAAAACATTGAAGTACAAAGGATGAGGGTAAATCCCTCATCTCAGTCCCTTAGGACACTTACAGACTCTCCTATAGGAATGCAACATCATTCCTATAACTTACAATATAAGCGTGACAAACCACACTTATAACTAAACATTAGACTACAGCGATAAAAAGAATAAAAATACATGAATCTTCAAGTCACCATAGTAGTCCAAACTTCCAGGGTCGTCCAAATATACAATATCATGGTCCTCAAATTGAAGTACAGTTAACAAGTTTCACACAACGGTTGGTGAGGGACTCTAAAACCACGGATAGAGCAGCAAGCTCAAACTCGCTCCAAAGGTGTATGTTGAGATGCAAAACTGAACACCAATAAGCATAACCAACAAATACGTATAAAACCAACAAATGGTTTGGAGCGTGTTATGCTAAATAATGGATTCTTTCTTTTTCAATTCGCCACTAAGGAGGGTATGGACCAAGTATTAGAGACGGGACCATGGTTGATTCGTTCTATTCCTATATTTTTGAACATATGGACGCCTAATACTACACTTGCTAAGGAAGAGATTACTTCAGCCCCCGTATGGTTGAAGTTACACAATGTCCCAATTGTTGCATATACGGAGGTTGGGTTGAGTTTAATTACGACACAAATTGGTAAGCCGATCATGTTGGATTCTTATACGAGTACTATGTGTGTGTTAAGTCGGGGGTCGAACTCTTATGCACGTGCTCTTGTGGAAGTGTCCTCTCTTACACGTGATGGATCATGTGGTTGTGGCCATTCCATTTTCTAATGGATCCGGTCATTCGTTGGTTCGCATTGACATTGAATATGAATGGAAGCCTCCTTGTTGTTGTTGTGTAAGATTTTTTATCATAATGACGTGGCATGTCCCAAAAATGTTAAACAAACTAAGGTTCAGCCTAATGTTGATGAGGAGGGTTTTGTGGCTGCTACGAAGCGTAAGGGTAAGGGTAAGGCACCAATGCAAGACAAGGTGATTGATGGAGTTCGTTTACCAAACCTAAGGTCCAATTTAACTATCGTTGGCAGCCGGTGTCGAAACCTAAAGGTGGTTCTGATGGAGCGTCTACGTCCATGGGTAATGGTACTAGTAATGTATCAAATGCTCCTAAGGAACTTGGTGACATAAGTGCATCATCTCATATGACTTATGGTACGGATAAGGATACAATAAGGCCCAATGTGGCTGCTGGTCTTGATACGTTGGAAAATCAGCCTCCAAGTAATGTTCATGTCCACTCGAAGTACATTCATGATGACCTTAGTGATATTGCCACAAAGAACCCTTTTAGTGCTTTGGAGATGGTGTTATATTAGGGCTTGAGGAGGACTTTTTGCAAGCAGATCAAGGGGTTACCGTAGTGGATAGTGAGAGTGATAATGAGGTTGATGAGTATCTTGAATTTGGAAAACCAAGTACGGACACTAGTAATTTCAAGGAAGCAAGCACTTCCTCTGTTGAAGTTCCTCATGTATAGTATCGCTTCATGGAATATGAGGAATGAACCTATCCCCTAAACAAACTGAGGTTCGACAGGTTATTAGTGAGAATCAACTTTCTATTTGTGCTATTTTGGAATCGCATGTTTCTAATTCTACTTGTGAGTTATGCATGAAGGTTTTTAGAGGTTGGGATTGGACGTCTAATGGTAGTTTCTGTAGTAGGGGGTCTCGTATTGTCTTGGGATGGAATATGGATGTGGTGGATATGAGTGTGGTTGCTATGACCGATCAGGTGATCCATACTTTCATTCGGTTCAAGGCTGATAAAAAAGAGTTGTTTTGTTCTTTTGTTTATGCTCATAATAGATATACTCATAGAAGACCTCTTTGGGATAATCTTGGGTTACATAACCAGCTGGTCCATAATCGTCCTTGGTGTGTGCTTGGGGACTTCAATTCTGTTCTTAATTTAGAGGATAAGATTGAAGGTTCCTCGGTTATTGATATTGCTATGCGGGAATTTAAAGAATGTGTTGATGCTAATGAGTTAGTGGATATTAATCGTTCGGGGTTGCAATTTACGTGGACTCAGAAACCGAGAGGTTTAGATGGTACCTTGAGGAAGATTGATCGTATAATGGCTAATCTTGGGTTTCTAGATTCATTTGCTGGTGCTCATGCTATTTTTCAACCGTGCGGATCTCGGATCACTCCGTATTCTTCATATCCCTACGATGTGTAAATTTAAACCTAGACCTTTTAAATTCTCTAACATTTTGGTGCAGAATACTCGATTTAAACAGCAAGTTCGAGAGTGTTGAGCACTTCGTGAGTGGGTTTCATATGTTTAAAGTGGTTAGTAAATTGAAGGTGCTCAAAAAGCCTTTTCGAAGAATGCTCTTTTGAGAAGGTAATATTCATGAGAATGTTTCTAAACTTCGCCATGAGTTAGATACGATTCAGCGTGCTCTTGATTTGGATCCTTTTAATGTTGATTTGCGTGAGGAGGAAGCATGCTATCTTAATGCATTCAATGAAGCTATTCGAAGGAAGAATGTTTTCTCAAGCAAAAGGCTAAGGTTGAATGGCTTCGGGTTGGTGACTCGAATTCTGCTTATTTCCATAAGGTTGTTAAAAGTAGGAAAGCTAGAAATCGGATTGATTCTATTTGTGATGGTAATGGTGTGCAATTGGTGGAGGATCAGATCCCTAATGCTTTTGTGTCTTTCTTTACGGGTTTTCTTGGTCAAGAGGGGATGTGTTTGCCTTTGGATGATTCTGATTTGTTTACCTCGATTCTTGATCCTAATGTGGCGTTACATATGGTTCGTGAGGTTACGACTC
Source organism: Chrysanthemum makinoi (assembly GCA_910596185.1). Taxonomy (NCBI): domain Eukaryota; kingdom Viridiplantae; phylum Streptophyta; class Magnoliopsida; order Asterales; family Asteraceae; genus Chrysanthemum; species Chrysanthemum makinoi. The sequence continues at coordinate 168,955,225 of OU343221.1, read as the reverse complement.
GTGAGGTTAAAGATGCTATGTTTTCGCTGGGTGATGATAAGGCTCCGGTCGATGGTTATTCTTTTGCTTTCTTTAAGGGTGCTTGGGATATTATTTCGGATGATGTTACCAAAGCGGTTCGAGAATGGTAAGTTGCTTAAAGAGATTAATCATACTACTATTGCCCTTTTGCCTAAGGTCAATGCTCCCACGAGGATTACTGACTTTAGACCTATTTCGTGTTGCAACGTGCTCTTCAAGTGTATAAGTAAGATTATTGCAAATCGGATTAAGGATAGTCTTCCCAGCTTTGGTAAGCGAATCAATCTGCGTTTGTTCCTGGTAGAAGGATTGCGGATAACATTTTGCTTACTCAGGAGCTTATGCATAATTATCATCTTAATCGTGGTCCGCCTCGATGTGCTTTTAAGGTTGATATTCAGAAGGCCTACGACACGGTGAATTGGGAGTTCTTGAGGGGTATTCTGGTTCGGTTCGGTTTTCATTCGCGTATGGTTCATTGGATCATGGAATGCGTGGCTACTACTTTGTTTTCAATCAGCGTGAATGGTATTTTGCATGGTTATTTTAAGGGTAAGCGTGGGTTACGTCAAGGGGATCCTTTATCGCCGTATCTTTTTACGCTTGTTATGGAGGTGCTTACTCTTATCTTGAGGTGTCGGGTTAGGGATTCGAGAGATGTTCACCTTTCATCACAAATGTTCTCATCTTAATATCATTAATCTTTGCTTTGCTGATGATTTGTTTTTGTTTGCTCATGGTGATGCTCAATCAGCCGGTATTATTATGGATTCTTTGGAAGAGTTTAAGGAGATTTCGGGCTTGTCTCCTAGCTTATCCAAGAGCACCTGCTTATTTTGTAATGTTCTTAATCATGTTAAGCTTGCTATTTTTGATTCTTCCTTTTGTTGAGGGACTTTGCACTGAAGTATCTAGGAGTGCCATTGGTTACTACTAGATTGATTTTTAGAGATTGTAGAGAATTGGTGGAAAGCGGCCAACCTGTATTAATGATTGGAGGAATAAATCCTCCCTCTCTTTGGTCGTCTTCAGCTTATTCATCATTCTTTCTTCGCATATATATTGGGCGTCGGTTTTGTTCTTCCCGCTAGAATTGTGTCGATCTTGAGCAACTTATGCGGGGTTTTCTTTGGAAAGGTTATTCTAAAGTTGCATGGGAGGTTGTGTGCTTACCTAAAGAGGAGGGTGGTCTTGGGATTCGTAGGCTTGTTTGTTTTAACACGGCTCTTATTGCTGCTCATATTTGGCGTTTATTCAATTCTATGGATTCTTTGTGGGTTAAATGGATTCATACATACAGGTTGCATGGTAATTTTGGGATGTTCCAAGTCGTGGTAATATGTCATGGAGTTGGAGGAAGATCCTTCAGATTAGGCCTCTTGTCAGGCAATTTGTTTGGTATAACATTGGTAATGGTATGAAGGCTTCTGCTTGGTTTGATAAGTGGTGTTCGGTTGGTCCTCTTTCTCTTATAGTGTCTTCAAGGGATATATATCGGGCTGGTTTTACTTCTAATTCCTTGGTACGGGACATTATTTTGGAGGATTCTTGGGCATGGCCGAATGTGTGGGGCACTAAGTATCCTATGATTACATCCATACCAGTTCCTACCATTATGCTAATGTGGATGATCGGTTAGTTTGGAAGATGGGGGATGGTCGTGTGAAGTCTTTCTCTGTGTCGTCAGTTTGGGAGTGTATTCGGCCGCGTGGACAAGTTGTTGATTGGTTTCATCTTGTTTGGTTCTCGCACCGTATCCCGAGGCATGCTTTTCATTTATGGCTTGTGATGAGAAGGAGACTTTGTACTCAGGATAGGCTTCGCCCTAATGATCCCACTATTGGAACTCTTTTGTGCCCTTTGTGTAATACTCAACCATTCTCATCATGATCATCTTTTCTTTGAGTGTTTGTATTCTTTTCAGGTTTGGGATTCGTTGAAGGTGTTTGCTGGTCTTACGGATATTCCTTCTTCTTTAGAGAATGTGGTTCATCATTTGTCTCCTATGGCTTCATCTCGTTCTGTAAGGAGTGTTGTTTCTAAGCTTTTACTTGCGGCTACGACTTATTTCATTTGGCAAGAAAGAAACAATAGAATTTTCAAGCAGCAAACGTTCGAAAGTCAAGTTATTGATGTGATTAAAGCAACGGTGCGTTTGAAGCTTCTTACATGTAGATTCAAGAGGAGAGCAAATGTGCTTAGCTTTTTGCGTGTGTGGCATGTGCCTTCATCTCTTATGCATTCTTGATGGCTTGTTCTATTCTTGATGCTGGTTTCGTTTCTTGGGAGCGTGAGGCTGGTCTTATGCCTCTGGTTGATGTCCTTGGTGGTTGTTGGGCTTCGTTGGAGATTCGGGTGAGTGTTGTACTCTTTTTCCCTACTCCAAGGTTTTCCCAATGGGTTTTTGGAAAGGGTTTTAAGGAGGCAGGCTCACTTGATTCATAATTCTCCTTCGAAGAGTTGGGCGGATTTGTGTGGTGAGTCGTGTGTCATTAGGTGGTTATTTCCTATAGGAGTTTTAGTATGTGTATGTAGTGTTAGTTTAAACGCTTAGTGGCATGTCACAAGTGTTTAGTTGGATGTTCAAGCGTTGCTTGAGGTTAATGTGGTACTTCAGCCACATTCCATTGTACTTAACGATTTTTTTGGTGTAATATAATTTACCGGGTGGAATACCCTTTACCAAAAAAAAAACCAACGCACATCCACAAAAGCAGCACCTCACATCAACTTCCATGAGATCTTCAACGTGTAAGACGTTTGTAGTATCGTAGCAGCACCACAAATACCACCTCTAAAGTTCCATCGTATTATAGACATAAGTTACAAATACGTATATAACCCCGCCTCTTTATCAACGTTGAATCAAAGAGAATGCAACGCTGCCATGCATGTACCAAAGGCAAGAAACCAATGAGAATAGTAACAAACAATGCAATAATCTGCAACTTATACCATGATCATCCCTTCCAAGAACACCACGAAGATCAATCAGCACTAGAAAGGGCACCATGCAACATACCAAGGGTAAAGCGAAACCCTAACAAGCAACCGACTTATCCACACCACAGCGAACAAATCAGACATGAATCACAAACTAGGGTTGATAACAAAACCCTAGAAACCATGACGTATCTCTCATCACCCACAAACCATGAAAAATAATCAGAACCTGAACGTGCCATACCAAAACCCTAGCGAGGGTTACCTTCAAACGGTTAAAGACAAAACCCCAACAGGGTTTTGTAGAATTAAAACCAGACCAGCGCACTCCACGATCGACCAACAGATATAAACAAAGCTTATAAGCAGATCCACCAACATGATGTACCATAATCAGCATACGATCGTCAACAATAGATTTATCGAAACCCTAAACATACGATAACACTCAAAACGTTCTAAATCGAATTAACCATCAACAAATTGGAATAGGTGCTGAAAAACACGAATGTTAAACACCACCAAACACAAATCGTTGAAGGAAACAAGATCAAGAAACGGATTAAATGAAATCGATTGGAAAGTTAGATGGTTAGGGTTTCGACAAAACCTCAGCCGCCACCTTCTTTTATGTAAAACAAACCCACAAAACGTATTGCATACCCACCAAGGAGGGTAGAGGCGTTTATGGATAGGTTAATGGCCAGAAGAATAGAAGATAGTGGCTGCTAAACCACTAGCGATTGTAACCCTAAAAAAAATTCCCAGAATCGACCCTAATCAAGAGATATAAGCAACGATTTGAATAAATTAATGATAAACAATAATGCTTGATCACTAAAATAATCAATTCGATGCAAAAGTCGATGGTTTTAGGGCAGATCTGAAGAAATCGATTAAGAGAAGTTAGGGTTACAGAATCGCCATCTAGAGAGAGTAGGTGCCAGCAATTTGCCTTCAAGAGACCTAAAAAGTGAAAAGGAACAAAATTAAGTAATAACGGATACAAAAGTGATCAATTAAGGGCTAAAATGACCCCTCAAAAAGGTACCTTTTAAATCCTTATCAATAGCCGATTTGAATTTTCTGACTTAATAAATATTATTATAATAATCCGGAAATTTACGGGTTGTTATACTAAGGTACCGGTTTGGGTTCGTATACATAATGTACCTTCCGTTGTGTATTCTAAAGCTGGTATAAGTTTGATTGCAAAACAGTTGGGGCGGATTATACGTTTTGATGCGGGTACTAATGCTATGTGTAGCAATCCTTGGGGTCGTTATTCATATGCGCAAGTTCTTATTGAGTTATCTGCTGATAGAGATGTTTTGGAATCAATTGATGTTGCTATTCCCTTACCTATGGGTAAGGGTCATTACATGGAAGTTCTTGAAGTTGAGTATGAGTGGTGGCCGCCTTGGTGTTCTAAGTGTGTTATCTTCAATCATGATGATGATATTTGTCCTCTTAGACGTAAGCGGGTTACTAGTGCTTCGACTACGAATGATGTTGGTGTTGATCGTCATGTTCACTCTCATAAGGCTGGTAATGAGGTTGGTAAAGATTCTAAAGGGGCTCAGGGTTTTAAACCAAAGTCTAATGTTGTGTATAGACCAGTCTTAAAACCAGCTGCCAAGATAAAGAACTCTTCTAAACATAAGCTAGGAGCTGATCTTAAGCCGAATAATGAGGATTCTCTTTCTCTTGGTACACCTAATGGTGTGCTAAGGAGTGACGATGGTGTGGATACGGTACAGGAACAAATTGCTCAGCCTTCTAATGTTGCCGATTCTTCATGTGAGGGAAAGGGTAATGCTGTTGAAGGTGTTAATCGTGAGGTACCCGAGTAGTAAGACTAGATTTGTGGGAGCGTTTCAACAACCATGTTGCTACTGATAAGGCGTCGAATGTTACCCCAAACGTTAGTCATGTGGCCCCTACTTCTATTCAGGGTCAAGGTTCATGTGTGGATGGGGTTAGTAAAAGTGATGATGAAGTCTTTGAGAACTATGATGATATCGAGATGTATGCTTCCAAATCCAAGAATTATAGTGGCTCTACTAGAGACTTAAAGGTGCAAGGACGCAAGAAGAATTAGTTTATATTTTTCTTTTGTGTTTCTTGATGATAAGTAGCTTTGTTTAGCTTAGTTTATTTGTAAGTAAGTTGCTACTTTGCCCTTTTTGGTGTAATGCATTTTACCAGGTGAAAAATCCTTTTACCCAAATTAATAGTGTGCTATCTTGAAGCACACACTTTGGTGTCCTTATTTATAGCATCTTTGGAACATGTACCACTGCATTTCGTGCAATGGCGATTCGATTTCGAACGGATGGAGTAGCTGAACGTCCCTCATGTTCACACAAATTACAATATCACGTTCTCTAACTTTTTTTCATACTTTTGTATTCATTTGTTTCATTTTTCTTTATCAAATATGCAGAACTACCATCAGGTTATATATACCTAGGGAGGTGCCACCATCAATGCAAGATATGATTCTGATACTCTTGACAATCAAATTGCCCAATATACATGTAAGTAAACATTTGTTTTACTATCAAGTCTTATACCGTAAAGTGTTTGATAAATTTGTAAACCCGTTAGTTAGTAAATGGGTTGAATTTCCCACCTCTACTAGAAACAAAATGAAAAGAATATCAACTTAAACTATGTAAAAATATAGACAGACTGCAAACATGATTTGCCACCACTTCACAAGCTCCAACTCATGAAAATGCCATTGCCTTGGACTATCTGAAAGAAGCATCAAACCCATAAATGCCTAACGTTTTGTTGAAAGTTTGGGCTAATCATAAGTTTCAGAATTATTGAGATGTAAAAGCGGGACTCTCACAGTAGCAATCGAAGAGTGAGTCACAAAATTTTCCAATCTCCGGTGCTACAATAAGTTACATAATTCCTATAATTCTCAAGCTTTAAAGACTGTTGCAACTTTTGTCATCTTTTTATGTGGTGTATTAAGTCCTTGAGCTGGAAATGTAACGTAATCCAAACACCCCTGAAAGTGACAGTTTTTTGGTTATTGTGTAGAACGAGCATGTACTATGAAATATAGTTGAGAGAGCCAGAAAAGGTTGGAGAATTTTGGACAGAAATTCAAGAACTTATTGATCTCCTCGAAGAGAAATACACGGTTAGAGAAAGTAATAAAAAAACCATAATTCGTTTCTCTCTCTCTCTCTCTCTAGGTTCCAGCCGCCACTTTTTCTCAAATCCGGCCATAATCCAAATACAATCGACCTCTCTACCCTTCCTAGGTATGCAATACGATTTGTGGATGGTGGTTTGTTTCTGATTAGGGTTTCGTTAATCTGTTTTAAGGCGATTGTGAATCACTCATGTCGGTTTGGTTTTCTAAATCGACTCCTTTATATAATCGCTGCTATTGGTTTTCTAGCATATCGTATTCCAACTCATATTCATCTTGAAAGTAAACCCGTGTTAGGGTTTTGCTGTTTGGTGTGGAGGTCTAAGCTTGCATACGCGACGTTAACCCATGTTAGGTCTTATTGTTGCTTGTAAGTTCATGATCTGATGTTGGTGGTTATGTACATGGGTTTGGAGAGATGTAAGTTAAGTTTTTGGGCAATCTTATTCAAAAACCCTAATCTGATTGTAATGACCGGGCGTTTATGTTTTATTTTCTAGTCATGAAAGGTTTTTCGGACGTTTGGGTCGATTAAACCTTATTTGATTCGTATCTTAGCAAACCCTGTGCGTTGGGATTCAATCTTTGGTTTGTGACACGAGGGATCTGTAAGTTAGGGCTATTATACCCTATTATTGGTTCACTGATTGATGTATCATCATTGGTATGCTGCTGGTGTTAGTGTAATTGTGAGTTAGGGTTTGTTGGTGGAACGTTATGCCTCGATCTGCTTGTATTTGATGATTATGGATGATAAGGTTTTATGTAAACCCTATTTGGATTGTATGTTGGAGCTGGTTCTTTGGTACGACCAGAATAGAATCTATGTTTGGTTATTAAGATTCGTGGTCGTGTATGTTGGTGGTGCGCTCAAGAGCTATGAGATGCAGTTTTTGAAGAATAGAGCTGCTCACTATGGTTGTGGTTCTTTGAAGTTCGTGAGCATTTTGGTCATCTTGATGCCTATGTTTGGAGGGACTTTTTTTCTGCATTTGATGATTCTATGCTCGTGTAAGTGTGTATTAGGATGCATTGTGTTGGTACAAGTCTTTGTAAGTACATGCTTGATGGCTGGATACTTGGACTTGTGGTAAGTTGGAGGATTCTTATGATATGGGTTTGTGGACTTTGGGTGCTCATTCATGACATATTATATGTGGATTCTTCATGGAAGCTAAGGTGGACCACCATAATGATTTAGAAGGCTCAAGTGCGTTTCTCGAGTAGTATTGTAATGTTTTATGTTGTTTTAAGGGTAAAGGGGAATAATGTTTTATGTTGTTTTGTCATTATTGGTAGGTTTATTTTTTGTAAGTTATAGGAATGGTGTGTCATTCTTATATTAGCGTCTGTAAGTGTCCTAAGGGACTGAGGTGAGGGATATCACCCTCATCCTATGTACCTCAACGTTTTTTGGAGTAATGAATTTTACCTTGGTGAATTAACCCTTTTACCAAAAAAAAAAAAAAAATACACGGTTAGAGGTGTAATGTAGGTAACTTTGTGTGTGGTATTATCGGGCTTTGGGTACTTTTTAATGAGTATTCGGGACTGCTGTGAAACACCAGCACTATAGGGTAAATTGGGTCTGTTTTAACTAATATTTTTACATTCTCTTTGATGCAGGTTTTCTGACCAGGTTTTAATATTTATAGTGTCTCGCTTACCTATGGTCCACCTTATGCACTCACGCAGGAATTAATACTGGTTAGTGTAGTGTAGTAATCGGTAAAACCGAGGTCGTCCCAAGAGCAATGTGAGCAGATTTTAATTAAGTCTAGGTGTCACTGTTTTTAACTGGTTTATAGTAGAAATGATTAATTAACTAATAAACAAGAAATAAATACGAAAAGTAAATAGAAGGAAAGTGTGCTAACCTAATTACTCATCCTATCGTGTAATGTTCATGTTTTATTACTTCCAATTGATTCAAGTGGGGGTTTAAGTCACTAGGACAACATTTGGCCAGTTCGTCCTAACCTATCAACAAAGGCTCCTACCCGAGGTCAAGATTCTACCCTTGATAGTCGAGTGGCTTTTAGTCGCCTAAGCCAAGTCATTAAGTACCCTACATGCAATATTCGAAATAATGAGTGCCCGGGCGCTAGCATCTTAGACATTCATCCCTAACTTCTTAAGTTCATCCAAACGATCGGTGATCATTTGTTCAGTTCGCACAAGCGAGGAAGTGGCGTCAGTTGGTAAATTATTACCCTCCCCAACTCTACCTAACTACTTAGGGTCAGTTGGTCAATTCTCCTAAGCAACTAGATACGACCGCATTTCAAAACTACCGAAGCTAAGGTAACTACCAACGAACTATGCATGCATACACTAGAAAAAATTATAGGGAAGCATGAAAACATAAACAAAACATTCAAGGAATCATAACTAGGCTAGCACCAAAGGTGCTTAGCCGATCATATTAAAAGAAACAAAGAATTCAATGTTTAACATAATGAAATACATGAATCAAAAGTAAAAGATAGAATGATTGCTAATGCTTATCGTTAGGGAGTGATTCCTCCCTTGGAGATGGCTCCATATGCTCAGAATGATCTGCTTTTGGAACCCTCTTCACGTTCTCAGCCTTTGAGTTGTGAGTGAATAATGTGAAATGCAGAAATTAGGGCTGGTATTTATAGGCACGATCTAGTTACGACGTAACTTGAGTTGAGAGTTAGGCCGTAACTTCAATAATTCCTCAAATAATGCTCTCGTTAAGCAGGTTACGGTGTAACACTTTTTTTTTGGGTAAAAGGCCTTCCGCCCGATAAAATTCATTACACCAAAAAACGTTGAAGTACAAAGGATGAGGGTGAATCCCCCATCTCTACCCGATCAGGGCTACGCAAAAGCACAAAAGCACTAACAAGCTAAAATAAAGCTAGCTAACAAGAAACACAAAAGAAATGTTTATGACATGCCATAAACAACAACTAACTATTTCTTATTGCGTCCCTGTACTTTGAAGTCTCTCGAAGAACCACCGCCAAACTTGGAGCTAGTAGACTAATTAACAATATCATCGTAGTTTTCGTAGACTTCATCTTCACTTTCCGTTACCACCTCCACAAACGGATTATTAACCATGTGAGTTTTCATGACACCATCCACTTGAACCTTACTAGAACTCGAATCCTTCAAAAACATTATCTTCAGTCATAAGAGCATTAAAAGAGTTCTTCAAAGAGACACGATTAACATCATTAGGACCAGAATTTTCACCTTCATTAACTGGCTTATCTCGCGTAACCTTGGGATGAGATGTAGAAGCCTTATCACTAGGCTTACTAATAGGTCTATAATAGAAGTTAGACTTAGGTTTATTTAATCGAGTACCTCCTACAGGCCGAGATTTATCCTGCTTGTTACCCTTACCATTCTTGCGATTCACTTCTATAAAACCATGATCATGATTAGTAGACGAAGTAGCAGCCTTACATTTCTTTGGAAATTGCTCATCTATGTGACCAAAAATCTTACAACTCGAACACCGGGGAGGTTGCCATTCATATTCAATCTCAATAGTTTCCATGAATGACCGGTCTTATTAAGGAAGGGAATCGCGATAACCAAAGAATCCCTTAACTCCATAACCGACGACACCTCAATAAGAGCTCTCACATAACCAGTCTGACCCCACGATTTCAGACACATATTACTCGTGTACGCATCAAGCATAATAGGCTTACCAATCATAGTGCCAATAAGACTCAAACCCACTTCAGTATAGGCTGCAACAGGTATATTATGTAACTTAACCCAAATAGGAACATTCGTAATCTCATCTTTTTTAAGAATGGTGTTGAGATCCCATGTATTCAAGATGATAGGAAATGTACGAATAAGCCATGGGCCATTATCTAAAAATTGTTCCATACCCTTCCTAGTTGAGAATTTGAAGAAGAAAAAATCATCTTTCAACATAACACGTTCAATACCATACTTAGCGCAAGTATTTTTAACGTAGTTCTCAACTATAGGAAAAGCTAGCCTCTTTCCAATAAAATACCCATATAGCGTATTCACAAACCGATTATTAACCTCTTCAACTGATGCTAATGGAATTGCCAAATCTGCATGATCAACTAATTCATTAGTGGTCAACGAACAGAAATTTTCCTTTTTCTTGCAAGGAACATCATTAACAATTGACGCAAATGAATTAAGAAGACCATTAGCAGCCCTCGACACATTCACAGCAGTTACTTTGTGTCCCAAGTCTGATCCCATATCAACCGTAGGCTTTCCATGCATACCACTACCTTCCTTGTGAATCATACTTTCCTTTAGGTCACTTGCTACCCAACTTGACTCCCCCCCCCATGCGCGAAGCATCAAGACCAACAACGACCTCATCAAGATGTTCCTCAAATGATACATGCGTTCCATGAGAAAGATTACGGGTCTGATTTTCAGGTTTATCAAAACAAACTGCCCTAGTAGGTAACCTATTTGAACGAATCATATGCCCATCTACATTCTTGATCTTCTTCGCCAATGAATTCAGCAAGGGGAACTCATCCTCCTTCTCATCATCATAAAACACCGCCCCAACAGAACTAGTTATCTCAGCATTAGTATCATTACCCTCATTACCATTATTAGCAAATCCAGACGATTTACCCATAATCGAATACAAACAAACATCACTCAAGTAGAGAAACGAAAGAAACCCTAATTCACCCACGAACCAGCAACGAAACAGCAAGAGCAATAACACGATCAGGGATAAAAAGAAAAAAACGATTTGAAACCCTAATGAATTAGGGTTTCAGCCATAATCATTGTAACCCTAATCGACAACCATAATAATACAATAATAATCAATGATAGCGCAATGAATGTGACCGCTAGCCCTAGAAGTGGTCCATGATGTTGGGGACTTTTGGCATAAACAACTTAGGCGTATAATAATACAGTCAAGGCATTCATTTTGCAAGTAATTGTCCATAATAAAGCATTTTAGCATGTAGTAAAAGCAGTAGCACCTATCTCCCCCAAAGAGTTTATAAAACAGTTAAACAAAAGCTGGGGCTATGAAACTCACTGTAGTGATCAGCAGCGGAGTGTAACGATATATTGTTTATCAACGGTAGAGTATGACAAGGTCACGACCTTTAACGATTACCTACGGCGTGTAAGCGTTTTTAGTATAGTGTACGATATAAGTGTACAAATATATGTAGTATGTTGGCTTTCAATATGATGTTGTACATGAATCCTTAAGTTAAGGTATCCCTTAAGTGTTGTTTGGCTTATAGCCCTTTTATAAATAACCTCGTACCATCGTTCAGGCTATCAAAATCAAGAGGTCGTGTAGTGAACGTATGAGGAGCCAGGACACTTTAAATCGTAAATCCACAACTCGTCGATACGACACCCCGAAGAGGCCTCTTTATGATAATGAAATTCCTTACTAGTGTTGTACTTGTCATTTATAAGTGAAGTATTTGACGAGACAAATGTTATATAAAACATGTGTCGTGTTTCGTCAAAGACTATTGATTAACTTGTGTGACGATATGATGATCTAAGTTGTGTGTCGTGAAGTAGTCTAACATGGCATATGGTCATTTACTTAGTTTTTCAAAGTCTTAGCAAAATCTAATCCAATGAACCAAATTTTAAAAACAAGTTTCGGGTTATCAAGCCCAAATTAGCCGTGTGGCTAAGTTATGGTTAAGCAACTTGAGACAACAATAAGGCCATACCGAATGGCTATTTTTAAGTCAAAATACCTTGAGACATCAGCCTTGGCTTTGTTTTGGCCTCAAAGAATCAAAATACACTAAGGTTTCTTAGCCATGGTTGTTTTCCGGTATACAACAGGTCCGGTTAGTTTTTGTAGTTTTAAGGCTTTGTCGTTCACTTTCTGCTTATGTGCCCAAATTTTACACTTTTCCTGATTCGGACCAGAAAAGGGTTAAAACCTCGTTTTAAAATCGTATCAGCAACTTTTTGATCGAACAACATATTCACCTCTAGTCATCTTCATTTGGCCATAACTTCCTAACCATAAGTCCTTTTTAAGTGATTCAAAAGCCCAAGTTTTATTTTTTACTTCCTCTAACAGCTTCTCAAGCTTAGTCAAGTCCAAAGTCCAAAGTTTACTTATATCAATTGTCTAATAACAAGTATATACTTATATTTCATTGCAGAAAGTTTGGCTGCACATTCAGTCCTGCCAAAACGACCATAAGTTGAGTTTTACAACTTGTTTTGACACGCGGATTTCGCCAAAATTCAAGTTTATGTCTTAGCTACATTTCATAAAACTGAGTCGACTTCCAGAAATGACCAGAACCATGGGCTTTTATTAAATGAAATATGGTGTGCAGATTTTGAGATGTTTTGCCATTTTGGCTCTCATTTACTCATCGGGATGAGTTATGAGGTGCGCCACCCGGCGAAACGACCGTAAGACATATCTCTACAAGTCTATCTTATTGAATTAACCTCAAAGTTTACTGAAATGATCAGTTTAATCAATCTTTGGGCCTGTTCTAGATTTCAACTTACAAAACCCACCTAAGGCTTGTTTTAGTTACTTTTCATGTTATAAACTTCATGTACAACATCAATCAAGCCATATTACATATACTACTTATATCAAATTTACATCCAATGAATATAAATTATTACAACCATATTGAATAACATGAAAATTAAACAACTTCTTACAAGACTTAGGTTGAGTAGTTACAACAATCAAACCTAACCCCTTTCATGCCTTAGTCTCTCTAAGGCTTTCGTTGTGGAAGATTGTCGTAGTATTCCAGGTTTTTTTGTTTTAACGTTTTTTTTAGGGTTTCGTTTGGTCGTATTTTTTCTTTCTGCTACTGTTTGATTGTTTCATGGATAAGAGTGGTTAGATTACGGTGGATGTGGATGCCTTGGATGCTCGTATGCAAAGGTTGAAAGGGAACGAAGCTGGTTCTGAGGTTGCGCATAAACCTAGGTTACCTTCGAATTTTACGCCCCTAATCTAGATTCAGCTGATGTTGACGCCAATATTGCTCCTGGGGGTTCCGTTGTTTCTGATTCGTACCAAGAGATTGGTCTTCGCTATCGTATGACTAATAATGATGATAACTCTAAAGTGCATGAATCGTTATTTTGGGGCGAGGATGGTAACGGTACTAATCTATACACCTAATCTGATTTCCCTTCGCTTGAGGAGGTCATTGGGGGCGAAAAAAGTAATGATCAGGTTGGTAACCAAGTTGAAGGGGCTGCTGGGATTTCATTGGGTGCTAGACCGATATCGGGAAGCAATGTTATCAATTTGGATGATAGTAATTTGCCACAAGGTGATGGGATTAGTGTTGGTAACAAAGCTGGTAAACTAAAAGGGTTGATCACGCATGATTCACCTATGGAGGTTCCTATCGTTCAATCGGCTGAAGTTGTGCATCCTTCAACCTATGTTGGAGTGGCTAGTGGTTCACATAGTGCGTGTCCCCAAGATAATCATTCTACCCCTGCTAAAGGTAAGTCTAACTTTCGTGCACTTAAAGTTGATAATATGTTTAATGGTGTTGACGTGTCCATTCCCCTTAAGGTGGTTCAGAATATTAGCTCTAAATTTGATAACACCTTGTATGGATACTTTATTGGTAAGCGAATTGCATTCCCTGTGGTTGAGTATTTTGCACGTAACAACTGGGCTAAGTATGGTTTAAAACGGATCATGATGAATGCAAAAGGCTTCTTTTTCTTTAAGTTTGACTCTCAGGTTGGTTTGGAGGCTGTTCTTGAAGGAGGTCCGTGGATGATTAAGAATAGTCCTATTATTCTTAAAAAGTGGACCATGAGTACTAGATTGACGAAAGAGGAGTTAACCCGCATTCCGGTATGGGTTAAACTGCATGATGTTCCGTTACAGGTATTTTCTGAAGATGGAATTAGTATTATTGCAACACATATTGGTACGCCTATCATGCTTGATTCTTATACTAGTTCTATGTGTGTTGAATCGTGGGGTAGGAGTAGTTTTGCCCGTTGCTTAATTGAAATTGACTCACATGTTCCCCTTAAGGAATCTATTACTATTGGGGTACCCTATCCGGATCAACCTGGTTTTCTTGAAATTATTAGGGTGGAATATGAGTGGAAACCTCCTAGGTGTGATGTTTGTTTGATTTTTGGCCACTCTGTTGACTCTTGTCCCAAGACAATTGTGACTCCACCGGTTGTGGAGGATAAAAATGATGGGTTTCAACTTTTTGGGAAAAAGGGTAAAGCTAAGAGGAATGCTAAGGACAATAAAATTGGTACGGTTTTTAACGGGGTTTCAGTTGGTAAAAATATGCAGTATAGACCCAAAGCTGTTAGCACTCCTTCCACTAGAAAACCTCAAGACGTTGCTAGTACTAGTACGGGTCCTTTACCTAATCAGGTAGGTAATATTGTTTCACCTAATAACTCAACCTCTAATGACCCTACTGATGTGTCTACTAAGGGTAGTCAACCTGCTTATGCTCCACCTAAGGTAACTAATCCAATTCTGGCTCCTAATATATCTACATCTAACCCGTTTGGTTCCTTGGCTACTAATGATGATGTTGATGAGAATAATGGTTTGGCGGATGATGATGAGGTTGAAAATGTTTATGATGAAACTGGTAATTTGTTCGATAAATCGGGGGCAAGCACTCCTGTTCTGAATGTCCCTGATGTTTAGTATCGCCTCTTGGAATATAAGGGGTTTGAACCATTCCCCTAAACAAAAAGAGGTTAAACAGGTGGTAAATGATAATAATCTTAGTGTATGTGCTATCTTGGAATCTCATGTTGATGCATCGGTGGTGTATGATACATGTCGAAATGTCTGTCGTCGGTGGAAGTGGACATCAAATGGTAGTTTGTGTGATAAGGGGTCCCATATTATTCTTGGTTGGAATGACGATATTGTTGATGTTATGATTATGTCTCAAACTAACCAGGTTATGCATGTTCAGGTAAATACTCGGACGGACAACAAAACTTTTTTCTGTTCTTTTGTGTATGCAGATAATTATTATGTTCATCGGCGTGCCCTTTGGTCCAACCTTGTTTGCCATGCTGGTTTTATGCGTAGTCGGCCTTGGGTATTGTTGGGGGATTTTAATGCGGCTCTTAATTTGGATGATCATTCATGTGGTAGTTATGTTCCTGATATTGCTATGCGTGAATTCAAAGAGTGTGTTCAGAAAATAGAGGTTGAAGATCTTAATTGTACGGGTCTTCACTTTACTTGGAATCAAAAACCAAGAGGCTCTTTTGGTACATTGAATAAAATTGATAGGGTGATGGGCAATCTGAAATTTGCTGACTTGTTTCCAGGTTCGTTTGCTATATTTCAACCTTATCGTATTTCAGATCATTCTCCGTGTGTTTTGCGTGTTCCCCAGGTAACTAAGCCTAAGCCTAAACCGTTTAAATTCTCTAACTTCTTGGTTCATAAAGATGGGTTTATTGATACGGTTACTGCGGGATGGGATCTTAATGTTCATGGTTGTGCTATGTATCGTGTGGTTAAACGCTTAAAGGGGCTGAAATCTCCTTTTCGTAAGCTTTTGCACAGTCAAGGTAATTTGCATGAGCGGGTTGTTAGGATTCGGAAGGAATTAGATGAGGTTCAAAAGGCTATTGATACTGATCCGTCTAATTCAGACCTACGTGAAGATCATGCTCACTATCTTCTTGCTTATAAGGAGGCCACATTAGATGAAGAACGGTTTTTAAAGCAGAAATCTAAAGTTCAATGGCTTCATGCAGGTGATTCTAATACAGCTTACTTTCATAATATTGTAAAAAGCAAATGTGCCCGTAACCGAATTGAATTGGTGAGAGATGCAAACAATGTCTTGTATGAGGGTCATCAGGTTGCAGGTGCTTTTGTTGCTCATTATGAACAGTTTCTTGGTATTGAAGGCAATTGTAGTTCGTTTGATGAATATGGTATATTTTCTAATGTTCTTTCTCACCAATTGTCTAATTCGATGGTTCGTCATGTCACGGATGCGGAGATAAAGGAGGCTTTATTTTCTATGGGGGATGATAAAGCTCCTGGTCCAGATGGTTATACGGCTGCTTTCTTTAAAAGAGCATGGGATATTGTGGGTGCTGAGGTTATATCTGCTGTTCGGGATTTCTTTATGAATGGTAAGCTTCTTAAGGAGATTAATCATACCATTATATCGTTGATTCCTAAAGTGTCTACCCCGTTTAAGATTAATGACTATAGACCTATTTCTTGCTGCAATGTCATGTATAAGTGCATTAGCAAAATCCTTGCTAATCGTATTAAAGAAGGCCTTGGTCAGTTGGTTAGTATTAATCAATCCGCTTTTGTTCCTGGTCGTCGTATATCTGACAACATATGTCACACCCCCAAATTACCTGTTTGCAGCGGAATGGAATTCCTGGGGGTTGACTGTCATAGCATCACAATCACAGTTATATTGAACGACCTAAAGTGTCGTTTGGAAAATACATCGCTTAATTTAATAAAACATTCAGAGTTACAAAGATAGGTCCCAAATGAAAGTTATTATTTGCGGAAAATAAGTTTGGTACAAGTCAAACGATGTTTTAAAGTGTATAAATCCCATGTGAGACGCGTCGTCACCGCGACTCTATGATATGTCCACATGCATGCCATGAAGTGAATGCCTTAGTTACCCGAAAATACATTGCTAAAAGTGTCAACACAAAGGTTGAGTGAGTTCATAGAGTTTATGTATATGCATAATACGACTACCACAAGTATAAGTTTGTATGACAATGATGTCACAAAATGATACAATTGCTATAAGTCCATGACACCGAAACTAGACTGATCATGATGTTCGCCCAACAGAGTGTTTGCCAAACAACTCAAATAATGATATTAAATGAAATGCATCCATTTAACCGGTTGGAATCCACCAACCCGGATGGAGGAGTCGCCCTCGATAGATCTATCCACTCACCCTCGCTTCTATGAAATTAACGGTTCATGTTATATAATGGGGACATTCAATTGGCATGAGGTAACTTAAGCAATGTAATGAATTTGATATACTTGGTATCGTAATAAAAATGATGTGCAATGTATTCTCCCCGTAGGTTTGAAATAAAGTAAAAACTTGAATAAATCGGGGCTATGAAAACTCAACTGCAATGATAATGATGATATAATGGCAATATTGAAATGAGGCGCAACCTCTGACCGTGACCTATTATGAATGATATGCTCTATGATAAGTTATGATGTAATGTTGTGCATGCAAACTCATATGAAATCTATACCACTTGTACGCTTTTGAAAATAGAATTTATCGTCGTAATATATGTTTATGACGTCTCGTCATGTTATAAAATACTTTACAAGTATTTACGTTGAAATGATATCTTACGATAATCATTTAATGATTTATTGTGAAATTATAACTTTTCGTCGTAAAATAATGTCGTTGAAATTTTCATGAAAGTGACTAAACGGCCTTGAAAAGCTAGTCGTAAAATGGTGCACGTCGAGTGTTAGGAAACGAACTCAACTGTTTTGGGAAGCTTATATCATTATCTCAAAGTTTTAGCATTTAAGTTTTCATCCTAGAGGTCTCGATCACGGAGAAAAGTATAGGTAAAGTATGGTACTTTTGTCCAAAATATTGTTTAAGAATAGTTTTCGGCAAAGTTTAAGTGACCGTATTTTATTTGTTACAACTCCGCTTGACAAATGGTTTGACATTTTGGAAAATATGCTTGGCGAACTTACTTTTACTAGAAGACATCATGTTATAAAAAGTACTCCATCATTGTTAAAAACGACCCTCAACATGGTCTTTTGTGGCCGTAAGACTTGTCTAATAGAAATATATTAGTTTTTCTTATATAATATAGTTACGGCAACTTGTTTAAAATATGAATAACTTAGTCGTTATAAGTCCGTTTTCTACGTTCTTTATATCCACGGAATCGTGATAACATATACTAATATATTTTTGATAAGTCGACACATTTCATAACGCCTAAGCCTCATTTTTGACTCGTAAAAAGTCGAGACAGCATTCTGAATTTTCTGAAATAATTAGTTTTCGTTGTCAAACTTCAAAAATTCATAACTTCTTCGTTATAGCTCCGTTTTAACCCGTTCAAGCGGCCACGTTTTCGTTTTAAAGTATATTTTCCAAATATCTAGCCCAAAAGATTTTGCTTACTGTCGAAAATTCCAGAATTTCAAAATAAGGACAGACCCTTTAGAAAACTTGTCGAAATGAGTTTTTCTCGCGCCAAACCTATTCCAACCAATTCAAAACAACTCCGAAGCTATTCTAATCCTACCATACACCTTCTTAGGGTGTCATGGGTTCCTAGACATCACCAAAAGTGATATGTTTCAAGGGATTAATTATAGGATAATTATAACTAATAATATGTACTAAAACAATTAAAAGTGGTATAAATTCACATGTAACTTGCATGTTTTCTTGCAAAAATGATGAAATAACATAAAGATAAATATGAAAGAGTTATGAAGACCATGAAATGCTTACTTGAATGACTTATGAATTTTTGAGCAAAGTATGCTTTATAATCTTGAGGTTTTTATTTCAAAACCTTAACAAGATCACTAATAATACTTGATAATCATTTGGATCATGAAAATTTTCATGTTTCTTCTTCCTTTTTGAAATGGCCGACCACCCTCCAAGGATGAGAGGTTTTATTTTTCTTTCCACCTTCTATTTGTTTTTGTATGTGTTTTGATAGGTAATTACTTAGTATCTTGTAAATATCTTACATAATGTATAGGTGTACATAATAGTCAAGATATTTTATAAATCAAATGGTGTGTCATGGGTTTGGTCGGAAAGGGAAGAAAAAGGGAAAAGGTTTTGTGTTTTAATAATTCAAATGCATTATTTGTTGAATATAATGTGTATTTGATACATAAAATAAATTATTTAGTGTAGCGTTGGCTAGAAATCGATTTTAACGGAACAAAATAAAATATATCGATATCATAAAAATTATAAAAAATACATTTCTTACAAAAATTTAGTGAAATAATAATTATCGAGTTGAATTTACAAAAACCGTCGTAAATATTTATATATAACAATTTATATACAAAATAAATTGAAAACATCGGGTAAACTCATAATATAATTTTTATAGTCTTAAAATGAGTATAAAAATATATCGGAATAAATTTTGGAAGTGTCGGATAAAATGTTTCAAAATAATGTTTACGCGATAGCGTTTATTTAATAGGAAAATAAACGTTTAATTGAAAAATGCAAACCCATGCATAATATTGATATGAAATGATGTTATTGAGGATATGTAGACTAAACCTAGTCTATAGGAAATGTCCTTTATGATATGTTCATGAATTCGCAGCTAAACCATTAAGGTTACGCGAATTTGATACTTGTAAACGTAGTTTACGATAAATGATGAAATAATGAAACTTTTAAAGTTTATAAAATGACACGAATTACGAGTTGTCACATTCGCCCAACCAAAAAGGAATTCAGTCCCTGAATTCAGTCCATGTTAGGTTCTACGATGTTACTTGTGGAAGGTGAGGATATTTGAGTCGTATTGGGTCGTCCAATGTTTTCTAAATCGTACCACGCCTTTCCAAGAGGGGACGTTGAACATATATTTGTTGCCAACGTGAAATTCTAATGGTTTGCGACTTATGGAACATACTTTCAATATTTTGCGTCGTATATCGACGTAGCTTATCTAGCTATGTGTTGATACTTGTAACTGATTCTTGATTGGTACGATTACTTTGTTGTTTCATGAGTGAGTCATGGACTAGTGAGTTGGACTTTCTTGATTTTGGCCCGTGAATAAGTGATTGACACCTCGACCATAGAGTGCCTCAATTGGTACAGTCAATATGTTCCTGAGCTAACTGTTGTTGTAAAGCAACTTGTTCAATGAAGAATGATTTACCTAATCATTTCTAGAATATCACACATGCTTTGAGCATATCTTCAAATGTTTGAATTGTTCCCTCGCTCTAACCATTGAGCTGAGGATAATAGGTGGTACTCATGTCCTAATAGATTCCATGGAAAGATTGAAATGATTGCTAGAAATCTAAGGAAAATCGGCTTCCTTATATTATGTACAACTGAAATTGATACTACGTGTGTCGTGCCAAATTTCAAAATGTTAAGTCTGTCGAAAAATGACGTTATTGAAAAGAATAGATTATGGGTAACAATTGTGATTCCTCGCGTTTCTCGTTCCAGCGAATGTCATGATTTGAATCTTACTTGCCTAAGGTGCTTAGTCTCCATGACTAAAATGTTTATTGTTTGATTATCGAAGTGTTTCCATGCTATATGTTTTTTTGGTAAAAGGGTTAATTCACCCCGGTAAAATTCGATTACACCAAAAAACATTGAAGTACAAATGACATGGGTGAATCCCATGCCCTTAGCCCGATCAGGGCGACGAAAAATGCACAACATGTGCAACTTACAGACTCTTATATAAGAATGACACACCATTCCTATAACTTACCAAAAAGAAACTACCAATAATGACAAAAGAACATAATACATTACAATACTACTCAAGTAAAAGCACTCAAGCCTTCTAAATCATTATGGCGGTCCACTTTTAACTTCCATGAAGAATCCCATATAATATGACATGAAGACGTACACACACCCATATCATACGAATCCTCCAACTTACCACATCCATGCTATATGTTGTAAAGTCACAAAACCTTAAATATTCAAGTGATGTGGTGTAGTGATTGACTTTCAAGATTTGTTCCGATATTGAGTGCTTCTAAAATATTTCATCACTTAGATTGTTATCATGCTAGCATAAACATAGATATCAGCTTATACTATGTCGAAGAATGTTTGTTCTAATTTCACTTGTAGATGGAGTGTCATTGATTGTCTGTTATGTTCAAACCTGTTGCATCTCTCGATATGAAAGTGAGGTTATCCGTAATTTCTAAAGAACACAATGCCTTAGGGAAAGTTTATATCGATAACCTAAATTTAACCAACTTTTCCTTTAAGGGAAACTCATTGTAGGGAAGTTCACATATTGTTGAAGCCATGTTTAGTGAAATGTTCTATAGTCTCAGTTAGAAGACTTGGTTGATCCCTATAGTGTTGCTTAGTGTGTATTCGCTTCGTACTAAATCTTATAACTCGGTCTTGCTAGTACTTTTGAAATGATAGAATTTGGCTTCTAATCCAAAGTTAGTGGTTCGGATTGTCCCGTGATGGCTTAAGATTTTGGTTAGGTTTTGTAAGATCTCGCTACCTACTTCTAGTCCTTGTTGGTAATTCCGAAATTCTTTCATTGTTTTCTTGTATCGAGGAATCCTCCTCATAGATTGTATAGGAAGCCTTTCCTAAAAAAAGTCACTCGTTAAATTCTAACTTATCGGTTGAGTGAGGGATGAATGGCGTAGGCTTCTCTAGAGTGTTAACAAAAAGAAATGTTTATGAACAATTTATCTGATTACAAAGCTTTGCTTTTGAGTGAAGATTGTTTTCATGACATAATTCTTCCTAAATTATACATAGGTGATCAGGCCATGTATAATCGAGGACAAATGATGTGATGCTTGGTTTTGTTGAAATGGTATTATGTTCCTCCGAAGTTTTAGATGGTATTCAACGTTTTGTTTTGTAAGATAATGGCTCAATAATTTTTTTTTCAGAGTAACATGAAAATCGTTTCGCATGGGTAAAGGGGAGTAATCCTGCACCCTGGTAAAATATATTAACCAAAAACGTTTAAGTACAACGGATGAGAGTGAATCTCTCACCTCGGCCCGTTACATGGGCAACAGACACACACTGAAAGTGCACTTAACCAAACAAATTACATAAGAAAGACATGCCAATCTTATGAACTACCAAAACAACCAAATTTACTTAGACTACGACCTAAGAGACTAACATCATACATGTCACACATATCCTCCAAGTGTCTCGGTAGATCGTAGACTTGCTCAGCATAATCATCAAAATCTTCAAGATCAAAGCCCCCACCACCCCCAGAAGCCAAAAATGACGCCATAGGGTTATCTGGCTCCAAAACCTCATCCTCTTCACTGAGAACATGTCACATTCCGACTTTAGAAAACGGATTACTTACCTTAGTAGCGGAAGAAGTCACAGTCTCCGGAGGCTTAGAAGCCGCTCCAATATCAATACGGCGTCCTTCCCCGAGAACCATCTATACCTGCTTCCTTAGTAATACCAGAAGACTTCCCAGTCTTCGCCTCATCAGTAGTAGAATCAACCACATTACTTGGGATGCCCTTGTCATCTTCCACCTCAAGAGTCCCAAAAGAGTTAGACGTAGTAATTGGTGTACCTGTATCCTTAACACTGGCAGCTGCCGGTGTCTTCGTCTTTGCAACATAAACCTGTTTCCTAGGTGCAAATCTAGGACCCTTACCCATATTAATACCACCAGTCATCTTCGTACCTTTAGGTTTGGCTTTACGATTCTGCACCACCTTAAAACCTTCATCAGGTTCTTCCACATTCGAGGTGGGAGGGACATCCTTTTGCTCCTTAATACTCTTAGGACAACAAGCAGTAACATGCCCAAACACTTTACATTCCGCACAATGTGGCGGCTTCCATTCATATTCCACCTTGATACTTGCCGTAGTAAAACCACTATCATCCTTATTAGGGATCGCCATAGTCACCACATGTTTTAGCTCAGATTCTGATGATAATTCCACAAGAGCACGTGCAAAACTTATGCGACCCCATGAATCAACACACATGGAACTAGTAAAAGCATCTAACATAATCGGCTTACCCACTTGAGTAGCAATTAAGCTCAACCCATCTTCCGAATATGCCAGTAATGGCACATTATGCAATTTAATCCAAACGGGAATTCTAGTAACCTCACTTTTAGACAATAGCACATCAGGAGTCCATTTAGTGAGAATGAGAGGAGAATTGCGAATAATCCAAGGGCCCCGTTGAAGAACATTCTCAACACCCTCTTTAGAATCGAATTTAAAAAGGAAAACACCATCATCATTCTTCATTAGTTTCTTAAAACCAAACTTACCCCACGTGTTGGTGACGTAATTCTGAACTAAAGGAAAAGCAACATTCTTGCCAACAAAAAAGCCAACAAGTGTATTATCATAGCGGTTGAATACACCCTCCATAGCAGCCTTTGGAAGCACCGTATCATGATTATCAATGCGAGTCTCATTCACCAAGGCACGAAAATTAACTTTTCTAGAGACACGTTCTGGGTTTAATACATTAGCAAATGACCTTACTTCGTTATTAACACTAGCAATCACATTAGGACTAGAAGTAGAAGCATTCACCACGTTCTTAGGTGTACACACGTTAGGACCAGAATTAGAAGCATTCACCTTAGTGCTCGAATCCAATCCATCCACAAACGTAGCACTATAACTTGTGTTTTCCATATTAGTATTACCCCAAACAGAATCTGAATAAGCATCATGCGTACTAGGGTTTATAACAACCCTAGCAGATTTACGCAACTCAGGACCAGCAGTGTCACCCTCGATACCACGTTCACCTTTGAGACGTTGTAATCTAGCTTCCAACGCCTGAATATCAACCCTATGATACGGATTCGTGTCCGTGTTCACACCAACTTGATCGGCCAAGTTGGTAGCAGTTTTAGAAGTCTTCACTGAAGAACCATCTTTGTCAAGAAAACCTTTCTCCATCTCTCTTAAAAACCCACAAACAAGCCAAACAAACACCAATACGGAACAGAGATCAAAAAGCTATTGAACTTACAAGAACGAAACCCTAACTAAAAAGTTAGGGTTTTGAGAAGTTGCGCACCATAACCTAACCAGCACCCATGATCGATCAATGTTTCAATGATAAGAAGTAATTAAGCACGTTAAAAGCACCCTAGAATGTAAGCGATCAGAAAACCAAAGAAACCCTAACAATCAAATTCGATTTGCATTAATAGTTAGGGTTTAAAAAACGATTTACTAAACCCTAAAAGTGATCACACCAAATCCAGAAAATAATGCGAATTAGCAACAAGAATGGTCAGATTAATGAATAACACGAATGCTAATCAATGAATCTAAACAAATCGTTGCAAAAAACACAAGAATTAAGTGGAAGATGGTGAAAAACGATTAGAGGCAGCTAGGGAGAAGGAAATCGTTTCGCATGATAGTATTAAATAATTGATAAAATGACTGAAAGCCAATTGATAAGGTGGTAACGAAACAACTTGTTTTAAAACTTTATGAAACAATGTTTCTAAGATGGTGTAAAATAGCTTGAGATAAAATTAAGTGAAATAATGTTATGAAATAGTAGCAAAGTAACTTGAAATATAATTTGTTAAATGATTTGTAGGATACATGGGAGAACCTCATAAAATGGTAATAGTCTCTTAATTGGTCGAGAATAAAGTTGGCCTAACCCCTCGTAAGATAGTGATGTATTGTCGCGAAATGATTGAAAATTGGGCAATTGGAATAGGGAATGAAATAAACAAAGGTTGTGATTATTGTGGAGATAATAAGGGATAAAGATTACATAAGATTGAAAGGTACCTATTATCTATTCCTGTTGATGGTCAAATCATGTTTCAAGTGTAGGAGTAGTAGGCGGTCTAGCAGCAATAGCCCTAGAAATCTCACAGTCCTCAAACCTATGAGACGGTGTAGTGTCTATAGTCTTAGTGATAAATGATAATGGTGTGTCAAATTATGCACGCTTCCCAAGTACTGCAAGTCGGTGTATGAGTAGTGTCTATGAGACGTGATGGCACGGATGGTACTCTGGATGACAATGATGATGAAAATGATGACAATGATGATAATGAAAATCCTTGTGGTGAGTTAAGAAAATAGGTTCATTAGGACTAAACCTATAAGTTCTACCAAATGGTATAATCTGTCCCAACCGAATGATAAAAATTGTCCTGATCCTACGGTGAATCAATAGTGATCGCGATGGTGTAGGTGCAACTTCGTCCTCCTAAAAAGGTTCAGTCTCATCATCTGATGATATCAGTGTTTGAGTCAACTGATGTTAAAATTGTGATAGGGAATGACAGGGCATTCTCCATGTCAAAGTGATGGGATGGGTATTTGAAGGCATCTATGTGACAATCGATTTGAAATGAAAGTAAATAA
The DNA here is from genome assembly GCA_910596185.1 of Chrysanthemum makinoi. Taxonomy (NCBI): domain Eukaryota; kingdom Viridiplantae; phylum Streptophyta; class Magnoliopsida; order Asterales; family Asteraceae; genus Chrysanthemum; species Chrysanthemum makinoi. Next base: position 168,929,924 of record OU343221.1, on the reverse strand, counting down.
CTCGCAAAATGTGCGTATGAAACCGCATGTATAGTGACTATGCACTTATGATGAAATGATGAGACGCTATGATGATGTAGTTATAGTCTAGGGTCAATGATGCAACCTAGTTCTCTATAACCGAAGCTCTGATGCCAATCTGTCACACCCCCAAATTACCTGTTTTGCAGCGGAATGGAATTCCTGGGGGTTGACTGTCATAGCATCACAATCACAGTTATATTGAACGACCTAAAGTGTCGTTTGGAAAATACATCGCTTAATTTAATAAAACATTCAGAGTTACAAAGATAGGTCCCAAATGAAAGTTATTATTTGCGGAAAATAAGTTTGGTACAAGTCAAACGATGTTTTTAAAGTGTATAAATCCCATGTGAGACGCGTCGTCACCGCGACTCTATGATATGTCCACATGCATGCCATGAAGTGAATGCCTTAGTTACCTGAAAATACATTGCTAAAAATGTCAACACAAAGGTTGAGTGAGTTCATAGATTTTATGTATATGCATAATACGACTACCACAAGTATAAGTTTGTATGACAATGATGTCACAAAAATGATACAATTGCTATAAGTCCATGACACCGAAACTAGACTGATCATGATGTTCGCCCAACAGAGTGTTTGCCAAACAAATCAAATAATGATATTAAATGAAATGCATCCGTTTAACCAGTTGGAATCCACCAACCCGGATGGAGGAGTCACCCTCGTTAGATCTATCCACTCACCCTCGCTTCTATGAAATTAACGGTTCATGTTATATAATGGGGACATTCAATTGGCATGAGGTAACTTAAGCAATGTAATGAATTTGATATACTTGGTATCGTAATAAAAATGATGTGCAATGTATTCTCCCCCGTAGGTTTGAAATAAAGTAAAAACTTGAATAAATCGGGCTATGAAAACTCACCTGTTGCAATGATAATGATGATATAATGGCAATATTGAAATGAGGCGCAACCTCTGACCGTGACCTATTATGAATGATATGCTCTATGATAAGTTATGATGTAATGTTGTGCATGCAAACTCATATGAAATCTATACCACTTGTACGCTTTTGAAAATAGAATTTATCGTCGTAATATATGTTTATGACGTCTCGTCATGTTATAAAATACTTTACAAGTATTTACGTTGAAATGATATCTAACGATAATCATTTAATGATTTATTGTGAAATTATAACTTTTCGTCGTAAAATAATGTCGTTGAAATTTTCATGAAAGTGACTAAACGGCCTTGAAAAGCTAGTCGTAAAATGGTGCACGTCGAGTGTTAGGAAACGAACTCAACTTTTTTGGGAAGCTTATATCATTATCTCAAAGTTTTAGCATTTAAGTTTTCATCCTAGAGGTCTCGATCACGGAGAAAAGTATAGGTAAAGTATGGTACTTTTGTCAAAAATATTGTTTAAGAATAGTTTTCGGCAAAGTTTAAGTGACCGTATTTTATTTGTTACAACTCCACTTGACAAATGGTTTGACATTTTGGAAAATATGCTTGGCGAACTTACTTTTACTAGAAGATATCATGTTATAAAAAGTACTCCGTCATTGTTAAAAACGACCCTCAACATGATCCTTTGTGGCCGTAAGACTTGTCTAATAGAAATATATTAGTTTTTCTTATATAATATAGTTACGGCAACTTGTTTAAAATATGAATAACTTAGTCGTTATAAGTCCGTTTTCTACGTTCTTTATATCCACGGAATCGTGATAACATATACTAATATATTTTTGATAAGTCGACACATTTCATAACGCCTAAGCCTCATTTTTGACTCGTAAAAAGTCGAGATAGCATTCTGAATTTTCTGAAATAATTAGTTTTCGTTGTCAAACTTCAAAAATTCATAACTTCTTCGTTATAGCTCGTTTTAACCCGTTCAAGCGGCCACGTTTTCGTTTTAAAGTATATTTTCCAAATATCTAGCCCAAAAGATTTTGCTTACTGTCGAAAATTCCAGAATTTCAAAATAAGGACAGACCCTTTAGAAAACTTGTCGAAATGAGTTTTTCTCTCGCCAAACCTATTCCAACCAATTCAAAACAACTCCGAAGCTATTCTAATCCTACCATACACCTTCTTAGGGTGTCATGGGTTCCTAGACATCACCAAAAGTGATATGTTTCAAGGAGTAATTATAGGATAATTATAACTAATAATATGTACTAAAACAATTAAAAGTGGTATAAATTCATATGTAACATGCATGTTTTCTTGCAAAAATGATGAAATAACATAAAGATAAATATGAAAGAGTTATGAAGACCATGAAATGCTTACTTGAATGACTTATGAATTTTTGAGCAAAGTATGCTTTATAATCTTGAGGTTTTTATTTCAAAACCTTAACAAGATCACTAATAATACTTGATAATCATTTGGATCATGAAAATTTTCATGTTTCTTCTTCCTTTTTGAAATGGCCGACCACCCTCCAAGGATGAGAGGTTTTATTTTTCTTTCCACCTTCTATTTGTTTTTGTATGTGTTTTGATAGGTAATTACTTAGTATCTTGTAAATATCTTACATAATGTATAGGTGTACATAATAGTCAAGATATTTTATAAATCAAATGGTGTGTCATGGGTTTGGTCGGCAAGGGAAGAAAAAGGGAAAAGGTTTTGTGTTTTAATAATTCAAATGCATTATTTGTTGAATATAATGTGTATTTGATACATAAAATAAATTATTTAGTGTAGCGTTGGCTAGAAATCGATTTTAACGGAACAAAATAAAATATATTTTTTTTGGGTAAAGGGGAGTAATCCCGCACCCTGGTAAAATATATTAACCAAAAAAGTTTAAGTACAACGGATGAAAGTGAATCTCTCACCTCGGCCCGTTACATGGGCAATAGACACACACTAAAAGTGCGCTTAACCAAACAAATAACATAAGAAAGACATGCCAATCTTATGAACTACCAAACAACCAAATTTACTTCCTACCACGACCTAAAAGACTAACATCGTACATGTCACACATATCCTCCAAGTGTCTCGGTAGATCGTAGACTTGATCAGCATAATCATCAAACTCTTCAAGATCAAAACCCCCACCACCCCTAGAAGCCAAAAATGACGCCATAGGGTTATCTGGTTCCAAAACCTCATCCTCTTCACTATCAGAACAGGTCACATTCCCGACCTTAGAAAACGGATTACTTACCTTGGTAGCAGAAGAAGTCCCAATCTCCGGAGGCTTAGATGCCGCACCACTATCAATACGAAAGTCCTTCCCCCGAGAACCAACAATACCTGCTTCCTTAATAGTACCAGAAGACTTCCCAGTCTTCTCCGCTTCAGTAGTAGATTCAACCACAGTACTTGGGATGCCCGTGTCCTCTTCCACCTCAAGAGTCCCAAAAGAGTTAGACGTAGTAACTGGTGTTTCTTTAGCATTAACACTAGCAGCTGCCGGTGTCTTCGTCTTTGCAACATATACCTGCTTCCTAGGTGCAAATCTAGGACCTTTACCCATATTAATACCACCAGTCATCTTCGTACCTTTAGGTTTGGCTTTCCGATTCTGCACCACCTTAAAACCATCATCAGGTTCATCCACATTCGAGGTGGGAGGGACATCATTTTGCTCCTTAATACACTTAGGACAACAAGCAGTAACATGACCAAACACTTTACATTCCGCACAATGTGGCGGTTGCCATTCATATTCCACCTTGATACTTGCCGTAGTAAAACCACTATCATCCTTATTAGGGATCGCCATAGTCACCACATGTTTTAGCTCAGATTCTGATGATAATTCCACAAGAGCACGTGCAAAACTTATGCGACCCCATGAATCAACACACATGGAACTAGTAAAAGCATCTAACATAATCGGCTTACCCACTTGAGTAGCAATTAAGCTCAACCCATCTTCCGAATATGCAAGTAATGGCACATTATGCAATTTAATCCAAACGGGAACTCTAGTAACCTCACTTTTATACAATAGCACATCAGGAGTCCATTTAGTGAGAATGAGAGGAGAATTGCGAATAATCCAAGGGCCCCGTTGAAGAACATTCTCAACACCCTCTTTAGAATCTAATTTAAAGAAGAACACACCATCATCATTCTTCATAAGTTTCTTAAAACCAAACTTACCCCACGTGTTGGTGACATAGTTTTGAACCAAAGGAAATGCAACATTCTTGCCAACAAAGAAGCCAACAAGTGTATTATCATAGCGGTTGAATACACCCTCCATAGCAGCCTTTGGAAGCACCGTATCATGATTATCAATGCGAGTCTCATTCACCAAGGGACGAAAATTAACTTTCCTAGAGACACCTTCCGGGTTTAATACATTAGCAAATGACCTCACTTCATTATTTTCACTACCAATCACGTTAGGACCAGAAGTAGAAGCATTACCCACGTTCTTGGGTGTATACACGTTAGGACCAGAATAATCCAACCCACCCACAAACGTAGCACTATAACTTGTGTTTTCCAGATTAGTATTACCCCAAACAGAATTTGAATGAACATCATGCGTGCTAAGGCCAGAAGTAGAAACATTCACCATACCCTCATTCGAATCAACATCAGGACCAGTAGCAGTATCCAATCCACCCACACGCGTATCACTACGACTAGTTTTTTCAAGATTAACATTAGAGTGACCAGAAGTAGCAGCATGCACCATCGTAGGTGCATTAAAAGAACCCTCCTTCGAAGCAACATGACCAGTAACATTAGTCGAAGTGCTCCAAACAGAATCAAACGGATTGGCCCTATCCATATTACCCTCAAGAGTGCTAAGGTTTGGAATAACCCTAGCAGCTTTACGCAATTCAGGGAAATCAGTTCCAACATCAATTCCATGCTCACCTTTGAGCCGTTTAAGCCTATCTTCCAACGCCTTAATATCAAGCCTTGCATACGGATTTGTTTCCATGTTAGGGCCAACTTGACCGGCCAAGTTGGTGGCTGATTTTCCAGCATTCGTCAAACTATCTTTGTCCAAAAAACCTTTCTCCATCTCTCAACAACCCCACAAACAAGCCAAGAACACGACACACACACAGAAAACAACCAATCAATATATCGATATCATAAAAATTATAAAAATACATTTCTTACAAAAATTTAGTGAAATAATAATTATCGAGTTGAATTTACAAAAACCGTCGTAAATATTTATATATAACAATTTATATACAAAATAAATTGAAAACATCGGGTAAACACATAATATAATTTTTATAGTCTTAAAATGAGTATAAAAATATATCGGAATAATTTTTGGAAGTGTCGGATAAAATGTTTCAAAATAATGTTTACGCGATAGCGTTTATTTAATAGGAAAATAAACGTTTAATTGAAAAATGCAAACCCATGCATAATATTGATATGAAATGATGTTATTGAGGATATGTAGACTAAACCTAGTCTATAGGAAATGTCCTTGATGATATGTTCATGAATTCGCAGCTAAACCATTAAGGTTACGCGAATTTGATACTTGTAAACATAGTTTACGATAAATGATGAAATAATGAAACTTTTAAAGTTTATAAAATGACCTGAAATTACGAGTTGTCACAACATATTACTTACCCAAGAGCTTATGCGGAATTATCATAGAGGGAGAGGTCCACCGAGATGTGCGTTTAAGGTTGATATTCAGAAGGCGTATGATACGGTTGATTGGGCTTTTCTTAAAGCCATCCTGATTGGGTTTGGTTTTCACGAAAAAATGGTTGACTGGATCATGGTATGTATATCATCTACATCTTATTCTATATGTATTAATGGGGATCTTCATGGCTGGTTTAAAGGTAAGCGGGTCTTCGACAAGGTGACCCGTTATCTCCCTATTTGTTTACTCTGGTTATGGAAGTTTTAACGCTTATATTGCAAACAAAGGTTTCTAATGCAGTAGATTTTCAGTTTCATCATTTGTGTGAACAACAGAAAATTATTAACCTTTGTTTTGCAGATGACCTCTTCTTGTTCGCTAGAGGCCATCAGAATTCTGTTAATGTCATTATGCAGGCTTTGGAGGATTTCAAGAACTTTTCGGGTCTTGTCCCAAGTATCCCTAAAAGTACAGCTTTCTTTTGTAATGTGCCTAATGCTATTAAAGCTGCTATTCTCCAGTCTATGCCATTTGCAGAAGGTTTTCTCCCTGTCAGGTTGATGCGATTTCAGATGTCTCAGATGTTCAAGAAGTATTACTAGTAATTGGAAATGAAGTATTTGAAGGCCCCATGGCTCGAGGAGTGTGTTTGGTATCTCATTTTACACCACACGAAATTAAGTGACACGTGCCATACTTCTATTACAATATTTATTGCTGAAACTTTTCATTATTGCTGAAACTTTTCATTTTCCAGTAGTTATGTTCATGGGACGTTTTCTTGCCTTTTTATATGGCTTTTCTTTGTAACAAGCAGTCATTGAATAAACATTACAAAGCTTTTGCTTCCCTTTGAATTATTGCTTATAATTCGTCCTAATCATTGTTAGGACGCGTTTCCGAACTCTGATTTCGATACTAAATCAATAGGTCTTGGTTTGGTTATCACCGAATTCAATTCAATAGGTCTTGAATTGTCTTCATACTATCCCTTGTTCTCATTTCCGCTGCAATTACGTATCATTAGTGGTTTCAGAGCCCACGTTTGGTTCTTGATTTGAAGAAGATGAATTTTGATGATCCGGATTTTCTCACAATCTCCGGGAGGCTTTGAGGAATGTTCAAGAAGGGATGCCTAGGCAACCTAGGCGTGGGGATGTAGGATAATAAATGAATTCAAAGTGACCGAGTTACCGGAATTTTTGGGTGGAACAGACCCGGAAATATATTTGGAGTGGGAACGAAAAATCGATCGCATGTTCGACTTTAAAGACTTGGATGATGAGAAACGGTGCAAGTTTGCTATTCTCCGTTTGGGTAAAAGTGCTTCGTTGTGGTATGAAGGGTTGAAAAACAAACGGATTCGGGCTGATAAAGAAAAGATTGCCTCTTGGGAATCGTTGAAAAGAAAACTCCGTAAAAGGTATGTCCCGGCAACACATCGTATTTCCATTTATCGAAAAATTGCTGATTTTAAGCAAGGAAAGTTAAGCGTTGGGGAATATATTGACGAATTCGAAAATTTGTCTTTGATGGGTGAATTGGAGGAGATTGAAGAGCAAAAGATGTCGAGATTTTTGCGTGGGTTGAATTATAGTATTGCAAACTCCGTTGAATTGTACCCGTATGCAGATTTCGATACCTTGTGTGGATTATGTTTGAAATTGGAAGCGCAAGGAAAGGGGAAATATGGAGTTAGTTCGAATTCGGATTATGCTAAGAACAAACAAGTAGCAAAATCTGAATTTTCTGTTAAGGCTGATACTTCGGTGGGTAATTCAAGCGGATCAGTTAGAACTCCGTTGGGTAATTCTTCATCGTTTACTCCTAAAGTGTCTAGTACATCAAGGGAGGGTAATTTGTCCAAAGTTAGATGTTTTAAATGTCAAGGTTTCGGACATTATCAAAATGCTTGCCCGAACAAACGGGTGGTAACTTTAAGGGAGGCTATAGAATATCGTGATGAATTGTTTGAGGAGGAGGAGGAAAAGGTGGTTGAAGAAGCAATTTATGACGAGTATGAGGAAGAGGAGAATTATGTGGCTCCGAATGTGGACACCACTTTGGTGCTTAGAACGTTGCAAACTCATGTCTCTCCAACCGAGTTGGATCAGCGTGATCAAATTTTCCACACCAAATGTCTCGTCAAGGACAAATGGTGTAGTTTGATCATTGATGGTGGAAGTTGTACCAATGTAGCTTCTAGTGAGATGGTAAAAAAATTGGGTCTGGTTACTACGGTTCACCCGAAGCCATATGCTCTCCATTGGCTCGATGATGGTAGCAAAGTCCAAGTGTCAAAACAGGTCCGTGTTGGTTTGACGTTGGGTTCGTATGTTGACAAGGTCTTATGTGATGTAATCCCCATGGACGCTTGTCACATCTTGCTGGGAAGACCATGGCAATTTGATAGGGATGTTTGGCACAAGGGGAGGAGTAACGAGTATGAGCTGAGGGATGGTGGAAAGAAAATTGTGTTGAAACGCATGTCTTCTCGTGAAATTTGTTCTATGAGTACTAAGAAGCAGACGACTCACACAATGTTGATCAGTGAACGGGAAGTGGAGCACGTGATTAATAGAGGTGAACTGGTGTATTTACTTGTTGGTATGGGAGAAAGTGTGTTGGGTCGGGCTGAAATTCAGGATGGCCCAATTTCAGAATTGCTAGCTGAATTTGGAGATGTGTTTCCCAATGATTTGCCACCAGGGTTACCTCCCATTCGTGGCATTGAGCATCAAATTGATCTCATACCAGGGTGTCCTTTACCAAACAAAGCTGCTTACCGTTGTAATCCGGAGGAGACCAAGGAATTACAAAGGCAAATTAGTGAATTAATGGATCGCGGGTATGTGAGGGAAAGTATGAGTCCATGTGCGGTCCCGGTTTTACTTGTTCCCAAAAAGGATGGTACTTGGAGAATGTGTGTCGATAGTCGATTGGTGAATAACATTACCATTAAGTATCGATTTCCCATCCCAAGGCTTGATGATATGTTAGATGAATTACATGGTTTGGTAGTGTTTTCTAAGATAGACTTGCGAAGTGGGTACCATCAAATTCGTATGCGTGAAGGAGATGAGTGGAAGACAGCCTTCAAGACGAAACACGGGTTGTATGAGTGGACCGTGATGCCCTTTGGTCTCACAAATGCACCTAGTACTTTTATGAGGTTGATGAACGAAGTACTAAAGGCGTTTTTGGGTAAGTTTGTTGTGGTATACCTGGATGATATCCTAGTTTATAGCAATAGCGAGAAGGATCATTTGGTTCATTTGAGGCAATTGTTTGAAATGCTTAGATCCCAAAAGCTTTATGGAAAAAAGGAGAAATGCTCGTTCTTGGTGGAGAGTGTTATGTTTTTGGGGTATGTTGTCTCGAAGGATGGCGTTTCAGTGGATCAATCCAAGATTGAAGCAATCAAGTCTTGGCCTAGTCCCACCACCATTAGTGAGGTTCGTTCTTTTCATGGACTTGCGTCTTTTTATCGTCGTTTTATTCGTGACTTTAGCACTATTACGAGTCCAATTTCTAATTGTATGAAAAAGGGAGTGTTTGTTTGGAATGTCGATGCCCAAAAGGCATTTGATTTGATAAAAGCAAGACTTTGTGCAGCTCCTATATTGGCATTACCGGATTTCTCACAGCCCTTTGAGGTTGAATGTGATGCTAGTGGCGTGGGTATTGGGGCAGTTTTGATTCAAAGCAAGCGCCCAATTGCATACTTTTCTGAAAAATTGGGGGGTGCTCGTTTGAATTATTGCACTTATGATAAGGAGTTTTATGCTATTGTTCGTGCTCTTGATCATTGGAGTCACTACTTACGTCCGAGTCATTTTATCTTGCATTCGGATCATGAGTCATTGAAGTACATTAATGGACAGCAAAAATTAAGTCCTAGACATGCCAAATGGGTTGAATTTCTACAATCTTTCCATTTTTCTTCAAAGTATAAAGATGGTAAGAGCAATGTTGTTGCGGATGCTCTTTCTCGTAGGTATGTTTTACTCGCCACGTTAGATGTTCGTTTGTTGGGGTTTGAAACTTTAAAGGATTATTACGTTGCGGATAGCGATTTTGGGGAGTTGTTTGGGAAGTGTCAAAACGGACCAGTTGGAAAATACATGATTCAAGATGGTTTCCTGTTCAAAGGTAATTGTCTTTGTGTGCCTAAGCATTCTATTCGTGAATTATTGGTTCGTGAAGCTCATGGTGGCGGGTTAGCGGGTCATTTTGGTATTGTGAAGACCTTGGACATACTTAAGGAACATTTTTTTGGCCGAAAATGTTGGGAGATGTGTCGAATGTAATTGGGAAATGTGTTACTTGTCACATGACCAAGAGTTCTTTCAAACCAGGTTTATATACTCCGTTACCGGTTCCTGTTCGTCCATGGGGAGATGTGGCGATGGATTTTATAGTAGCTTTACCTCGTACTCAAAGGGGTAAGGATGCTATCATGGTGGTTGTGGATAGGTTCTCGAAGATGGCTCATTTTGTTGCTTGTCAGAAGACGGATGATGCTAGTAGTGTTGCGGATTTATACTATCGGGAAATAGTTCGTTTACATGGAATTCCAAAGACGATAGTCTCTGATCGGGATTCCAAGTTTCTTAGCTATTTCTGGAACACGTTGTGGAGGAAAGTGGGTACAAAGTTGTTGTTCAGTACTTCTCATCATCCCCAAACGGATGGTCAAACAGAGGTGACTAATCGGACTTTAGGAACATTGTTACGTGGCTTGGTTAGTAAGACTCAAAAGGATTGGGACATCAAGCTTGCTCATGCCGAGTTTGCTTATAATCGTTCGCCTACTTATGCTACGGGTCATTCTCCTTTTGAAGTCGTTTATGGGGTCAACCCATTCGTCCCTTTGGATTTAATTCCCATGCCAAAAGACGAATTGGTTCATCCGGATGCCGAGTCAAAGTTGAATGCAATGATGAAGCTACATCAACAAGTTCATGATCGCATCGAAAACGTAAATGCAGCTTATCAAAGAAAATCAAACAAGAATCGAAAGCCGAAAGTGTTTGAAAAGGGAGACTTGGTTTGGGTTCATTTGAGGAAGGAACGGTTTCCAAAAAAACGCAAGAATAAACTCATGCCACGAGCCGAAGGACCATACAAGGTAATTGAGAGAGTAAATAACAACGCTTACAAGATTGAACTTCCAGGTGATTATGGGGTGCATGCTACGTTCAATGTGGGTGATCTTTCTCCTTATATTGACGATGACGGTATTTCAGAATTGAGGTCAATTCCTTTTAAAGGAGGAGGGAATGATGCGATTTCAGATGTCTCAGATGTTCAAGAAGTATTACTAGTAATTGGAAATGAAGTATTTGAAGGCCCCATGGCTCGAGGAGTGTGTTTGGTATCTCATTTTACACCACACGAAATTAAGTGACACGTGCCATACTTCTATTACAATATTTATTGCTGAAACTTTTCATTATTGCTGAAACTTTTCATTTTCCAGTAGTTATGTTCATGGGACGTTTTCTTGCCTTTTTATATGGCTTTTCTTTGTAACAAGCAGTCATTGAATAAACATTACAAAGCTTTTGCTTCCCTTTGAATTATTGCTTATAATTCGTCCTAATCATTGTTAGGACGCGTTTCCGAACTCTGATTTCGATACTAAATCAATAGGTCTTGGTTTGGTTATCACCGAATTCAATTCAATAGGTCTTGAATTGTCTTCATACTATCCCTTGTTCTCATTTCCGCTGCAATTACGTATCACAGGTATCTCGGGGTCCCCCTTATATCTTCGAGACTTCTTTATAGGGACTGTAAGGTGCTGGTTGAAAAGTTGGAGGGTCGTGTAAATGACTGGCGTAATAAGTTCCTATCTCTTGCGGGTAGGCTTCAGTTGGTGAGGTCTGTTTTATCATCTATGCATTTGTATTGGGCTTCAGTTTTTATTCTTCCTACTCGTATTATACATGAGTTAGAGCAGCTTATGAGGGGCTTCCTCTGGTCTCAAGGAGAAATGAAAAAGGGAAAGGCAAAGGTTGCTTGGGAATCTGTTTGTAAGCCAAAGAAGGAAGGTGGTCTTGGTATTCGACGTTTGGAGGATTTTAACGTTGCCCACATGACTACGCATATTTGGAGTATTTTGACACATAAAGAGTTGTTATGGGTTCAATGGATTCATTCTTATAAACTTCGTGGGAGAAGCTTTTGGGATATCCCATGTTTGGGGGATGTTAGCTGGGGATGGCGTAAGCTTCTTATGATCCGACCTAAGATTCATTCTTTTATCTAGCATAAGATTAATAATGGAAAGAACACATCGGTTTGGTTTGATAGGTGGTGTGCGGTAAGCCCTATTCGTGATTTGCTTACTAATAGAGATATTGCCCGGGCAGGTTTTAATTTATCTGATTTGGTTTGTGATCTGATTGCTAATGGTGTTTGGCGATGGCCGGTTGACTGGTTTTCTCGTTTTCCATTGTTAGCTGCAATACCGGTTCCTACTCTTAATGATACTGTTGATGGATTATTATGGCGCAAGTTGGATGGTAATTTTAGTGATTTTTCGTTTGGTGCATGGGATTACGTGCGTATTCGGGTGATGTGGTTGACTGGTGTAATGTTCCTTGGTTCTCTCATTGTATACCGAGGCATGCAATACACTTGTGGCTCGCTATTAAGTAGAAGCTGAAGACTCAAGATAGGATGCGACAATGGGATGTTGGTCCTAATGTTGACTTGGACTCGCTTAGATGCCCACTTTGTGAATTGGTTCCGGATTCTCACTCTCATTTATTTTCTGAGTGCCAGTTTTCTATGCAGGTTTGGCTTAAGGTCCGGGTTTTATGTGGCATGGATGCGGTCCCGCCTTCTTTGGAGAGTATTATTCTGTTCTTATTCCTAGATCTAAGGGGAGGTCGGTCGGTAGCATCATTTCTCGATTCTTGCTTTCGCGCAGCTACTACATACTTTATCTGGATGGAACGCAATGCTAGGATTTTCAAGTGTAAGAAGTCTCATTCTTTGAAGTGGTTAGTATCATTGTCTCTACTATGCGGTTGAAGCTGGTTACCTTCAAGTTCAAGAAGCTAACCTCGTGGTCTCGTTTGATCCTTGATAAATGGAAGATTCCAAGTATTTGTATTTCTCACCAAGGGAGTGCCGGGTAAGGGTTGTACTCTTTTTCCCTACTCCAAGGTTTTTCCCTATGGGTTTTTCTTGGAAAGGGTTTTTAAGGAGGCAGACTTCCTGGGTTAACTTGCTCCCTTTGTGGATTGGCTGGATGCGGGATGCTCGCTTGTTACAAGTTTTTTACTTGTTTATGACTAGTTAGGTGATGTAATATAGCTAGTTCCTTTGTGTTTATGGCATGTCATAAACACTAGTCTATCAAGCTTTTCCTTGAGGTTAATGTGGTACTTCAGCCACATTCCATTTGTACTTAACTTTATTTTTTGGTTATATATTTACCGGGGTAAAACCCTTTACCCCAAAAAAAAAAAAAAAAAAACCCTTGTCTTCATCCTTCTAACCCAACTTTACTAATCTTCATACCCTTGAAATAACTCCTTTTATTCAGCCCCTAATACCTTGTGTAGCTCCTAGTTCACCCTTGTAATCACCAAAACAACCCTTGTACCATGTAGAGATCACCTAGGTCTTCATCTTTTGTGTGTAACTTGTTGTATAAAATCAAACTATGGTGGTTCTTGGTTTCTTGGAAGTGTACGGCACCAAGAGGGTGTTGGAAGAGTTTGATGAAGTTTATCTTCATAAAATTAGAATGAGGTATTATTAAAGAATTAAAGAGATGCATGCAAGATATAGATAACATTTGTACATGTTATAGTGTAGGCGTGGCATCATAAGAATCAAAGTGAGAATTTCATATAAATCTTATGATTATATTGTTATATAATGATAATTTAGGGTATAGAGGGTATAGTTTGATCCCGGTAATTACTAATGTTAAGCCCTTAAGTAACGAAACTTAAAACCGGGCAACGTAAAAATGTAATACTTATAAAAATGTCTAAACTTATCAATATACTCCAACTATGTATATTAAAAGTGTGATAAGTCTCATAGGGTGCGTCTATGTTGTTAAAACCTAATAACGTAGGTTTGAACACGTATTACGTAAAGAGTAAAATATTTACGTAAAACTAATAAGGTGGCAATAGCTCATATAAAATATGACTATTGGTGAAAATAGATTATTTTGAACACCTAGACTTATCGTAGTCTTGTGTTGACCGCGAGGAAAGTTTACACGATTAAACTTTCGTAATTAATAAAGTAACAACTTTAAATAATTAATTATAGTCATAGGTGAACAAAATGTTCAGAGTGTCATAATTCGAAACAGATTGAATTATTTAACTTGGGAAATTACTGGTTACTACCAGTTACAATATTTGCTTTTACGTTACGGTAAAAGTCAAATATTAAAAAGTCAAAGTCAACTTTTAAGAAGTCAAAGGGTAAAATAGTCATTTTACCTAATGAAAATTTATGAGTTGCTACAGCCTCCACCAGTTACGGGAATCATGTCCTCATGATTAGTTTGTGTTATGAGTTAATGATGTTCCCGAGAAGAGGTGGGGGTACTTCTGTCATGGAACTTCGTCACGAAGTTCAGTGAGTGTTATCTGCTAACAGTATATTTGAGTTCATCTTCACGTTCCTACGTGAATTCAGGATCTCTTGTAGAGTTCCATTGAGTTTTGACAATAGGAATGCGACTTTTTTTACTTTATATTGAGAAACAACAAATTTTCAAACCAAAAGTGCACCACTGTGGTTCGACCACAGTGGGTTTTCTACCCGAAACAAAATCTCTAAGTGTTAAGAAAGTTTAAAAAAAATCACCAAACAAGCTTTAAAGATAACCTAGTCATTTGCATGCATGTTCGAACGTGTATATATGTATGTTGTATGTCGTGTAGTGTGTAATTTAGGAACTCATTTGCTAGTTTGTATTACTTAATCATTTTAACTCCATAGCATGTAACACTAAGTATACATATATGTAGTTTAGGAAACCAAATCAAATAAACTAAAAGTGATGTTGCTCGTACAGTGAGAAGGATGAAAGGAGTCGAGCAAGGGAAGAAAACCAAGAGGAAAACAAAGCACCCACGACCCCAAAATATGACCCAAGTATGTTCTTAGCGAATTATTAACCCAAAGCTTCTTTTCTCTATCTCCTTCTTGTGCTACTGCCGAGAGTGAGAGAGCATGAAGAACTCTTGTGCTTTATTTTTGTGTTGAGTAAAAGGATTAGAGTATTGTGAGGAAATGAAACTAGAGGTGATGGCTTATATAGCCAAGACCGAGCGTGGCCTAAGAAATATTTTAGTTCTCCCTTGTATGAATTCCAAGTAAGTCAAAAAAATAGGGATGCAAGCATGCATGCATACATTCGGCTGAAATGAGGGAAGGTGTGGAGGTTTAGTCTTGTCGATTGTTGTTGGAGAAGACACATTATACAAAGGTTTCAAAGGTCAAAGTGGTCAAGGCATCGTTTATGGTATTTGTTTATTCCTCTAGGGTGGCTTAAAAGAAGGTTTTGTCCCCTTGTATGAGTTGAACACGCAAGAAAGAAGCAAAAGAAAATGTTATGTTTGTGTTTCTATCGCAGCAAAAAGAAAAGAAATGTAGAGTTTGACCAAAGTAATATGGTGTTTCTGTTAGGTTTTGTACTGCTTGGTCACAGAATAAAATAAAACACATGTCAAAGTTATTTGAACAAATATTATATGCTACATGACATTAAGAGGGTGCGCTTGGGCCAGGAAATTTCACGAGAGGGCTAGGGCCAAAAAAAAAACAAAGGGTTGGATTTGGATCGCAAGTACACGAGCCCAAAAAAAGAATTAAGAGTGGGTCGGGTTGGGCTTAAAGGCCTGGTGGGATTAAAAACTAAATAAAAAAAAATTATTATATATTTATAAAATTTTATTATCGAGGTCGAGGTAAGTTTCATAAAAAAAATATTAATCCGTAACTTGTCGTGATTATAGTTCGAAAAGGAAGAAAAAAAATATAGCCACGAAAACAAGTAGGGGAAATTCACGAGTTCTTACAATTACCATCACTAATAGAATCAATCCGACTCCTCGCCTTCCTACTTTTAACCACCTTATGGAAATAGGCAGAATTAGAATCCCCCACACAAAGCCAATCAACTTTCGCCTTTTGCTTAAGAAAACGTTCCTCAGTAAGAATAGCATCATTATATGCATTAGGGTAACAAGCTTCTTCCTCTCGGATATCAAAATTGAACGGGTCCAAATCAAGGGCACGTTGAACCGTATCCAATTCATGGCGAAGTTTTACGACTTTATCATGAATATTACCCTCATTAAACAGTAATCTCTGAAGCGACTTCTTAAGAGATTTCAACTTACTTACCACTTGAAACATGTAAAAGCCACTAAAAGGCTTACTCCAATATTCCTGAACCTGTAATTTAAACCGAGCATTCTGCACAAGTATGTTAGAAAACTTAAAGGGCCTAGGTTTAAAATTAAAAGTAGGAATATTAAGAATAGCAAGAGAGTGATCAGAAATATGGTATGGCTGAAATATAGCATGAGCACCAACAAAAGAATCCATAAAATCATGATTGGCCATAATGCGAACAATCTTCTTCAATGTACCATCCAAACCTTTAGGTTTCTGATTCCATGTAAACTGCAGCCCTATTCGATTAATATCCGACACCTCGATCTCATCAACACACTCCTTAAACTCCCTCATAGCTATATCAATAACCGAGGACCCCTCAACCTTATCTTTTAAATTCAAAGCCGAGTTGCAATCACCAAAACTACACCAAGGGCGCATATGAACAACTTGCTTGTGAACCCTAAAAGTTCTCTCCCCTTTGGCGATTTTTCCCTAACCCTGCTCCTTAATCGTTTCTTCTCCTAAATCCTCCTGTCTCCTTTAATTCGTGCATCAAATTGAATACTCTTGTGTTTAATCTTCCTGGTTATCATTGGATCGTTTTATTTGCTGCTTGTTTTATTGGATTATAGGTTTATTTGGGTGACTCGCTAGTTAGGGTTTTTTCGCTTTGGTGGTTTGATCGCACCTTACATTCCATCTTTGTTAGTCGATTTATCCTGAATCCTATATTAGGTCGATCATTCCCCTATTGCTGCATAGTGATTTTACGTAACGAAATTCCATTATTAGGGTTTCGTTTTTGTTGTTGTGTGCATTAGGGTTTCCTGGTTCTTAACGTGTTATCCTTTGATTATTCTGTTTTGGTGTGGCTGCTTTGGTACTTAACGAACTTCTAAACTCCTCTTGGGTTTAGTTTTATTACTGGTTGCGTTTGTGTTTCAATTTGCAAGTACCCGTGTTAGGGTTTTCTGCTGGTACGTTTGTTTAATTCAAGTGGGTTGAGAGAGATGGAATATGGATTTCTTAATGGTAGGATGTCTAAGAAGAATGCTGGGTTGGCTGCTCGTATTAATTACATTGATGGTAAGGTTCTTGTTAACGAGGAGCAGCCATTGAAGTCCATATTAAAACGTGCAGGTCTAGAAGGTAAAACAGGTAGTTTTCCTATTCCTAGTGCGTTTGGTTCTGATATTTTGGCACCAGATGCTGCTAATACTGTTGTTCATGCGTCTAAACCTGCTGAAAGTGATAATAAACGTTTGGTTGGTCCTAGTTTTGATGATTCGAATGCTTTAAAAGTCACTAAATCTGCTGCCGTGTTGGGGGCTGCTTATGTGGGTTCTGATTTGGATGGTGGGGCTGGTCCAACTAAGGGTGATAAGATTTGTGGTGCTAGCGTTGTTATTCCCGTAGCCGTTATTGATGATATGAGTTCTAAATTTGATAATACATTGTGCGGCTATTTCCTTGGGCAACGGTTAGCTTTTCCAATTGTTGCTGATTATGTTAAGCATGCGTGGGGTAAGTTTGGTTTCGAGTGTGTAATGATGCGTAGTGATTTCTTCCTTTTCAAATTTAAGACTCGAGTGGGTATGAATAAGGTGCTTGAGGGTGGTCCTTGGTTTATCAAAGCGAATCCTATGTTCTTGAAGACTTGGGTTCCTAATACAAGGTTAGAGAGGGAGAAGACTACTAAGGTACCTGTATGGGTTATTATTCATAATGTACCTGCAATTGCATACTCTAAAGTCGGTGTTGGTTTAATTTCTGAACAGCTTGGTCGGGTTATAAGAATGGATGAAGGTACTAGTGCTATGTGTCGTAATCCTTGGGGTCGTTATTCTTATGCACGTGTTCTAATTGAATTATCTGCTGAATTGGTTGTTTTGGAATCAATTGAAGTGGCCATACCTTTCTTGGAAGGTAAAGGTCATTATCTGGAAGTTCTTGAAGTTGAATATGAATGGTGGCCAGATCGGTGTTCTAAATGTAAGGTCTTTAATCATGAGGACGTTAATTGTCCTCATAGGAGAATGCCGGCTACTAAGGGTTCAGATTCGGCTCATAAAGATGTTGGTGTTAATAGGGGTGTTCACCCGGATATGGATGGAAATAGGGCTACCAAAGGTAACCAAAGGCCTCGGTTTTTCAAACCAAAGTCTAAGTTTGAATATAAACCTGTTTCTAAACCTACTACGAAGAAGAATGCCAATGATACTAAAAGTAGTTTGGAAGAGGGTCCGTTGGATCAGCTTCCAAAAGATGATTCTGTTGGTGCTACTTCGGGTATGGTAATGGGTGATACTGGTCCGAGCAAGGTGGTGGTGGGGGTACCACATGTTAGTGATAAAACGGATACCGTCTGTCAAGTTGCTACTAGTGATGTACCTGCCAAAAGTGGCAATGGAAGTTTGTGGGATCAATTCTCTAAGATCCACAATGTGTCTACTAGGAAGGAAAGTTCATCCTTGTCAGTAGCTGGTTCGTCGGATGATGATGAAGTGTATATGAATGAGGTCATGTCGGGAGCTGGTTTTTGGATGATTTGAAGTCTTATGATGGTTATGATTATGATTTTCCTGCACATGGCTTTGAGAGTCGCCCTAAGGGCCGTCATAAGTAGTTTTATTTTATTATGTTTGTTATAAGAATGGCCTGTCATTCTTATATAGTTGGTTTGGTTAGTGGTTTTTTGCATGTAAGTGTCCTATGGGACTGAGATGACGGATACACCCTCATCCTTTGTACTTTAATGTTTTTGGCGTAATACATTTACCGGGGTGAATTAACCCTTTTACCAAAAAAAAAAAACTTGCTTGTGGGCACCAAGATTATTCCAAAGAGGTCTCTTATGCGTGTACATGTTATGAGCATAAACAAAAGAACAAAAAAGCTCCTTTTTATCCCCCTTGAACCCAACAAAAGAGTGAATAACTTGGTCCGTCATGCTAATCACATTAAGGTCAACATCATCCATATTTCATCCCAAAATGATACGAGACCCTTTATCGAACAAATGACCATTAGAAGTCCAATCCCAGCTACGAAAAACCTTAGCAGGCACAAAGATTGATTAAACTGATCATCTCAGTAAACTTTGAGGTTAATTCAATAAGATAGGATTTTAGAGCTATGTCTTACGGTCGTTTCGACGGGTGGCGCACCATATAACTCATCCCGATGAGTAAATGAGAGCCAAAATGGCAAAACATGTCAAAATCTGCACACCAGATTTCATTTAAGAAAAGCCCATAGTTCTGGTCATTTCTGGAAGTCGACTCAATTTTATGAAATGTAGCTAAGACATAAACTTGAAGTTTGGCTAAAGCCGCGTATCAAAACAAGTTGTACAACTCAACTTATGGTCGTTTTGGCAGGACTGAATGTGCAGCCAAACTTTCTGCAATGAAATATAAGTATATACTTGTTATTAGACAATTGATATAAGTAAACTTTGGACTTTGGACTTGACTAAGCTTGAGAAGCTGTTAGAGGAAGTAAAAACTAAAACTTGGGCTTTTGAATCACTTAAAAAGGACTTATGGTTAGAAAGTTATGGCCAAATGAAGATGACTAGAGGTGAATATGTTGTTGGATAAAAACCCTAACCGATTCTCTCTGGCGATTTTTTTCCCCTATCCCAAAATCGTTTTTCTTCCAATTTTGCTCATTCTTGCTGATTCTTTGCTCGATCTAATCTTGTTATTAATATACCTTTGTGTGAATTAGTGCTTGATTTGGTCCGAGTTCTGTTTTCATCTAGGTTCGCATAATTAAAGGATCGTTTTTTTTTCTAGGGTTTCAAAATCATTACTGGTTCTTTGGATTCGATTCAATTCACTAATCTAAGGTTTATCTAACGTGAATAATTACTTGATTGGATCATCTATCATGGAGGCTGGTTAGACTATTGGGTTTTGCGTTCTTAAAACCCTAACGATCAGTTAGGGTTTTCTTGTTTGTTCGTTTTTTTGGTTAATGCTGATTGTAGTCGGTTTGGTATTTGAGTGGGTCGATTGTCTGATTGTTAGTAGGGTTTAAGAGGGATGGAGAAAGGTTTTTTTTAACAAAGATAGTTCTTCGGTGAAGGCTACTAAAACAACCACCAACTTGGCCGATCAAGTTGGTGTAAACATGGAAGAGAATCCGTATCATAGGCTTGATATTCCGACGTTGGAAGCTAGGTTACAACGTCTCAAGGGTGAACATGGAGATGTTGCTGGTCCTGAGTTGCGCAAAGCTGCTAGGGTTGTTCGAAACCCTAGCACTCATGATCGTCCTTTGGATTCTGTTTGGGGTAATGCGAATCTGGAAAACACAAGTTGTAGTGCTACGAATGTGGGTGTCTTGAGCACTAATACGACTACTTCTGGTCTTTTGAATTCTGCTTCGGGTAATGCTAATCTTGAAACTACTGCTGCTGGTCAGGATGTTGCTTCGAAGGAGGGTATGAATGCTTCTACTTCTGGTCTTAACGTGATTGATGGTGAAAATAACGAAGTGAGGTCATTTGCTAATGTGTTAAACCCGGAACATGTCTCTAGGAAAGTTAACTTTCGATCATTGGTGAATGAGACTCGTATTGATAATCATGATACGGTTCTTCCAAAGGCTGCTATGGAGGGTGTATTTAACCGCTATGATAATACTCTTGTTGGCTTCTTTGTTGGCAAGAGTATTGCATTTCCTTTAGTCTAAAACTATGTCACCAATACGTGGGGTAAGTTTGGATTAAAGAAACTTATGCCGCCACACTGTGCGGAATGTAAAGTGTTTGGACATGTTACTGCTTGTTGTCCTAAGTGTTTAAAGGAGCAAAATGATGTCCCTCCCACCTCTAATGTGGAGGAACCTGATGATGGTTTTAAGGTGGTGCAGAATCGGAAAGCCAAACCTAAAGGTACGAAGATGACTGGTGGTATTAATATGGGTAAGGGTCCTAGATTTGCACCTAGGAAGCAGGTATATGTTGCAAAGACGAAGACACCGGCAATTGCTAGTGTTAATGCTAAAGGTACACCAGTTACTACATCTAACTCTTTTGGGACTCTTGAGGTGGAAGATGACACAGGCATCCCAAGTCGTGATTGATTCTACTACTGACGCGGTGAAGACTGGGGAGTCTTCTAGTACTACTAAGGAAGCAGGTATTGATGGTTCTCGGGGGAAGGACTCTTGTATTGATATTGGTGCGGCTTCTAAGCCTCCGAAGACTGTGACTTCTTACGCTACCAAGGTAAGTAATCCGTTTTCTAAAGTCGGGAATGTGACCTGTTCTGACAGTGAAGAGGATGAGGTTTTGGAGCCAGATAACCCTATGGCGTCATTTTTAGCTTCTGGGGGTGGTGGGGGTTTTGATCTTCAAGATTTTGATGATTATGCTGAGCAAGTCTACGATCTACCGAGACACTTGGAGGATATGTGTGACATGTATGATGTTAGTCTCTTAGGTCGTGGTAGGAAGTAAATTTGGCTGTTTGGTAGTTCATAAGATTGGCATGTCTTTCTTATGTAATTTGTTTGGTTAGTGCACTTTTAGTGTGTGTATGTTGCCCATGTAAGCCGAGGTGAGAGATTCACTCTCAT
Source organism: Chrysanthemum makinoi (assembly GCA_910596185.1). Classification (NCBI taxonomy): domain Eukaryota; kingdom Viridiplantae; phylum Streptophyta; class Magnoliopsida; order Asterales; family Asteraceae; genus Chrysanthemum; species Chrysanthemum makinoi. The sequence continues at coordinate 168,908,326 of OU343221.1, read as the reverse complement.
CCGTTGTACTTAAATTTTTTTGGTTAATATATTTTACCAGGGTGCAGGATTACTCCCCTTTACCCAAAAAAAAAAAAAAAAAAAAGAAGAAAGATGGTGACTTGAAAATATGTAACTCGTATATGGAGAGAAAAAGATGAAACAAGAAACTTGTATTACTTCAAAGAAAACACACACATATACACACTCAAGCACACCCCTCAAATGACACATTTGAGGGGTATTTATACTTACATACTAAACGCCCTATGGGCTTGGGCTTGGATTGGACTTGGATTGGATAATAAATTACATAAGGCTAGCTTAACATAACTATTAGCCATTTAGCTTAGCACAATCCACGAGCCTGTTGACTATTTTATTACGATATCTAACACACGTTACAAAGTTCCTAAATGTAAGCGAAGAAACCAATATCAAAACCAAGTGTGGTTTGATTCAACCCAGCAAAACTTCATCCTTCCTTTAACCACAAAACAACTTAGAAAAAGTCAGATTCAGAACCACCATCACAGAAGGTCGAATCTAACACCAAGAATACGGTTAACGAAAACCCTAACCACCATAACCAACAACAAACAGATATAGCAGGTAATCAAATCATAACATAATCGACAAGAATAAATACCATTGTCCTTTTCAACCAGCGCTTATCTAACGTTTTGAACAGCACACCCAAATCAAAATCCAACGGCAACACTGAGCATGAGGACCTGTTTGGGACTATAATACAGTTATTAAGAAACCCCGTAACTTCCATACCATCATAAGGTAACCAACATCCAAACGCACCATAAACATCAGATTAAAAGAACCAACAATATAATATTTCTTGTGTCGTCTTTAATCATAATAACGTACGTACCAACATCAGTACAACACATGTACCAAACAGAAAACTACTATGGCTAGATTCAAAGCGTTCATTAGCTACCACAAGCAAGAATCAGAATGAAAACCAGCGCACAACGAACCCGCCATATACAAAACTAGGGTTTTCACAAACCCTAACTTACAGTATACCACATACGTCACGAAACCCTAGGGTTTACGAAATAATCCCAAACAAACAAAACCATAGGGTTTACGAAACCCTAACATCAACCAAGCAGCTGGACTTATCAAGTGTTCATACAAGTTGAAACAATAGGGTTAAAAACCCTAACGCAACAGCAATATGCAGCAAAGCATAACGCAACAATAGAGTTTAACAAAACCCTAACCTCCCACTCGACTTCAGCCCTAAATACCAGCAATGACATCATAATAACCGTATAACATCAGGATTGAATCGACCACGTAGCCAACAAACTAACGTGCTGTATAACCAAGGTAAATACAGCCACGACTTCCATCATAAAACCAGAATATACAAAGGAATAAGGACCCATAACCGCTATTCCAAACATTCCATCTCTCTAAAACCCACGTAAGAAACAAATCCAATACATACCAGCAACATAACCACTTGTATCTAACCTTCAATCATCAAGATAAAAAACGACACCCTAAATTAGGGTTTGATTAGCATCGAAGATTCACCCCCTCACAGAACAGTCACTTCAAAAACAAACCCTAAAAATTAACTTTAGGGAAAATTAACTTTAGGCAAGAGGGCAATGATAGTATGGTTAACCTCTTTCAAAAGCTTACCATTAACGAAGAATTCCTGAACCACCCTAGTAATATCATCAGCAATAATATCCCAAGCTCCCTTGAAGAACGCCGCAGAAAAACCATCCGGACCAGGAGATTTATCATCACCGATAGAAAAAATAGCATCTCTAACTTCATTAGGAATAACATCACGAACCATATCTAACGCCACATGAGGATCGAGAGTGGAAGAGAAAAGTTTATTAGCATCCAACAGAACTGATAACCCCTCTTGACCAAGAAACGAATTAAAGTGACTAACAAAAGCATTAGGAACTTGATCATCCAAATACATAACTCCATTACTGTAACACCCCAAAAATTTGCACAGCGGAAGCGTTCGAGTCATGGGGTGCTACTAAATCAATATACACAACACAAGGTAATAAAGAATGGAAATTCTATTCCATTGTCAGAATATAGATTTATTTAAGAAATTGTTTTACATCATTGTTTCAAAGTGCGGAAGTAAATCCTATAAAAATATATGTTGTCCCATTAAAAGTTGTATTAAATATGCTTCGAAACACTTCGGATGCCAGTCTTCAACGAATGCCTTTGCCAATGCCCACGCCAAGTAATAAACCTGAGAAAAACATGCTAAAATGTCAACACAAATGTTGGTGAGTTCATAGGTTTAAGTTTAGGAAGTCAAGTTGGACCACAGTTGCACATATAGTATCTCCGTGAATGACACTATATGCAAAAAGGCTATTACGCTAATACCAAGTTCATGCGACCGAAACTACGACAGTGTGCATGCATCTAGAAGCATGATAAATAAAAGCCCAGCAAGTGTATTTCCAGTACACTCAATCAATACGATATGATATACTCCCGACGTTTGCCTATCCGGTCAAACTCGAAAAGGGTCAACTTTCGTGTTTTACACTTTTGCTGATTCGGACCAGAAAAGGGTCAAAACCTTGTTTTAAATTGTATCATCAAGCATTCTTGTTTCAGCACTATATTTCCTCTAGTAACACTTAACTAGGCATAACTTTTTAACCACAAGCCCTTTTTAAGTGATTCAAAAGGCCAAGTTTTAGTTTTTACTTCCTCTAATAGCTTCTCAAGCTTAGTCAAATCCAAAGTCCAAAGTTTACTTATATTAATAGTCTAATTACAAGAAATTACTTATATTTCATTGCAGAAAGTTTGGCTGCACAATCAGTCCTGCCAAAACGACCATAAGTTGAGTTCTACAACTTGTTTTGACACGCGGCTTTCGCCAAACATCAAGTTTAGGTCTTGGATACATTTCATAAAACTGATTCGGCTTCCAGAAATGACCAGAACCATGGGCTTTTCCTAAATGAAATATGGTGTGCAGATTTTGATATGTTTTGCCATTTTGGCTCTCATTTACTCATCGGGATGAGTTATGAGGTGCGCCACCCGGCGAAACGACCTTAAGACATAGCTCTACAAGCCTATCTTATCGAATTAACCTCAAGGTTTACTGAAATGATCAGTTTAATCAATCTTTGGGTCAGAATTCAAACTCATAAAACCCACCTAAGGCTTGTTCTAGCTTCTTTTCATGTTACAAACTTCATGTACGACATCAATCATGCCATATTACATATACTACTTATATAAAATTACATCAAATAATATAAATTATTACAACCTTATTCAATAAAAATGAAGAGTATCACAATTCTTACAAGGATTAGGTTGGAATGTTACAAGAATAATCAATCCTAAACCCTTTCTAATCTTCACCCTTATCTTGAATCTTTATCCCAAGCCTTGTAAATCTTTATGTGAACCTTGTAAATACCCATTTATCTCAGCCCTTAAACACCTTACATAACTCTTGATTCACCCAATTGATCACCAAGATAATACTTGTACTTTGTAGAGATCACCTAGGTCTTCATCTTCTTAGCATAACTTTTCTATTGATTTGAAACTTAAGTGGTGATGGTGATTTATTGTTGTATCTATTAAGAGGAGAGAACCAAGAGATGTACTTCTTTCAAATGAAGATAAGAATTATGAGATATTTAGCACAAATAACTAACATAAGACATGTGTACCAAGTAGTAACACCACAAGGATTAGTGTCCCTTGTGGTTTTTGACGTGTACTAGTAAGAAAAAGAAAAGGATTTGGTGATAATTTTATACAACTTTGAGTTTACAAGGTGTAGTTTGGTCCCGGTAATTATTAACGTTAAGCCTTTAGGTCACGAAACTTAAAACTGGGTAACATAAGAATATAATACTTATGAAAATGTCTAAACTTATCAATATCCTCTAACTAGGTATATTACACTTGTCCGAACATATAAGAAAGATCAAAAGCTTAAATCTTTTTCCTTTCTTCGTTTTGTTTAGGTCATCATATTCACTAAATGACTCGAATGACTATAAGGATCTCAGATATTTTTTTTCTCATGGTTTTTCAAAGTTTCATCAAGCCACAAGGGCCACACACATGAGAAGAGCAAATATCATCATTGATCTAATTCGGTGATACTATACGAATTAAAGAAATGAGTGTAACAATTATGTCAAATCATTTCCTTGGTTCGTTTAAGACTCATAAGAAAACATAAACAAAAGTGGCTAAATAAAATACCTACCCGTGACCTAATTGCTTGTCCTTGAAGCCGATTCAAACCCTCAAGCCATCCCTGTGGTGAGGCCATATCATTGAACGAACACCCTTTTCCAGGTCTGTGTTGTGAGTAAATCGTTTGATGATGCCGCGTTTTGATATAAGTATAATGCAAAGGAGAAGCGATTTGTATGTGACTAGGGTTGATGGTTGAGAAGCAGTAATGTGATAAGGGAGGCGGATTTTGTGTTTAGGGTTTGATTAGATTATTACTAGGTTAAATGGGATTGAGGTGTATCTTATACCCGAAGATTAGGGCTAAATGAATTTGGACGGGTATGCATTATTTCTTGATGGGTCGAGTTTGTTAAGTTTTCCTGGATCGGGCATTAAATCTCATGGGCTGCAACTAATTGAGCCTTGGGATGACTCATTCGTGGGCTTTGTTGGGTTGCACACTTTTGGATCCTTAGTCTGCTATATTTCAAGTAATTATGTGGGATGAACCATCATATATTACTTGCTTAAAAATGATGGGACTCACTTTGTAAACAAAATGTTATCTCAACTTATGTTGGATGCACTTTGTTTAAATCATTTTGATATCATGAGTGGCTAGTCAGAGATTAAACCTGGATATACACTTGAACTGATATGTGCACTTCATTTTCGAACCGGGTGTTATTCTTGATGGATTGGACCAATTAATTATATGATGAATTGGATGATGGACATGATGAGATTTATGATAATTAGATTTGATGTTGAGATTTGTTGAAGAGTTTTGTAGATTTGATTTGTTGGGTTATGTGTTTTGATGATAAGACTTGATGAGTTATGAGGTTTGGTACTTTGGTATATAAATTTTCACGTAGAACAATATGTCACGGCTTTAATTGATATTGGAAAATGTTGACTACGGGGTTGTTTGGACGGTATTTCTTATTTGGACTTGAAGTGAAGTCTTCAGGGCACGTTTACTTATTTCATCTTCTTTCTATTCTACCCTTCCGCAAAGATGACTTGTTTGGGCATTTATAGAGTGTGATAAAGACTTGGCTATTTAGTTACTTTTGTGATTCTTTCTTGCTTAACCCACAACGTAACTATCACTTCGGTGTCTCACGCAGTTGAGGATATGTCAAGAGGTTTTGTACATTGGGTACACCGTTTCTTTTTCACGAGGATTAGTACAAGCTTAAGTAACAAATCTGGGGAATTTTACTTCATGGTCAAGTTTGGCATATCGGGTTTACTTCACCATGTTGTCACTGCAATAGCCGACAGAATGCGTGAATGATGTGTTTACCAAAGTGTTTATTAGATGGTTGATGATATTGTTGACATTGGATAATGAATCGTTGATGAACCGCTGCATGTTCCCCTAAAACAGTTATTCACCAAAACCAAAGTTGTCATTACACATTCAAGCTGACATTGTTTACGGTTTAGTCTTGATTTTGTAAAATCCCGCAAAAGAAACTATTTCTCGGTTTAAATCATAGACTTGTAAAATCCCGTGACAATGGAAACATCCTGGTAAAAGTAAAGTGCATTTTCGGATCTTTCTTACGGTTTATTCTTGGTTTTGTAAAATCCCGCGAAAGAAACTATTTCTCGATTTAAACTATAGAATTGTAAAATCCCGTAATGATGGATTCATCCTGGAGAAAGGAAAGTGTATTTCGGGATCTCATTTGATGTTGGTGCCACGGTTTCTACTTCGAAGAAGGGATAAAAGGGTGTACTTCATGAATTGGGTGATTGTTTGGATATTCGTCATGGCAGTTTGGTTATTACATGGTTGTACGGGGTTATGTGCTTTTAACCATGGTCGGAATGAAAACCATTATCATAGTTCACTTAAAACGTCAAAGGAGGCTAGATTTGAGCTTTTAACCAGAAGATGTGACAACGGGGTTAATTCACTATTATTTATTTGAGGTTGAAGTGAAATATCACGGGCGAGTGTACTTAGTATCTGAAGGTATCGGGGATGGTTGGATGAAGATTCTTCATGATCCTTTTGCGAGCTTATTATCAAAAACGAAGACTTGGAAATCTAGTTATTGTTGGGTGACTTTTTCCTTTTCTTTTACCACTTGGGGGAATCGGGCTCTTACCACTACAAAATAACTATCACTTTAAGGAGTTATGTTGTAGTGCTCAGTGTCACATTCAATTGTGTATTTTCAAGAGGTGATGTACGTCTTATACTTGATGGTTGGTTGGATGAAGAGTATAGAGTACTTAGAGATTTAATGGAGGATGAAGTATCAGCACCGCTCTTTGTTACATATGTGCAACTTTAAGTCACGAGTTCGGGTTAGTTTACTTCAGGGTCAAATTCATCATATTGGGTTTTACTCCATCAGCTGTCACAACAAAGAGCCTACTGAATGATAATGGGTGATTACAAGTTTTGCCAAGAGATGATGAAAAGAGAGAGATTATGACGTTTGAACACAACAGTTCAAGCCTCGTTCTCTAAAGCAAAGAAAAGTGTACGTCTTAGTGCCCTTTATCTTCAAAAGAAGAGAAATCTTCTTATGACGTTTGAACACAACAGTTCAAGCCTCGTTCTCTAAAGAAAAGAAATGTGTACGCTTCAGTGCGCATTATCTTCTGATGAAGATAAATCTTCTCATTAATGACCATTCTCATCAACATGCTCCATACTTTTTCCATGCGCGATCAGTTATCAAGTGAACCGAGCTACCGATGATTGTTCTCTTATTCCACTTGCTCATTTATAATGACGATGGCGACATCATATGCAACCTTTGAGGGGGAGAAGTGTGAATAGTCTACATTTGGATGATACTCACTTGCTTAATCAAGAATTGCAACTCCATATGCAACTCTGGAGGGGGGGGGGAAGAAGTGTGAATCTGCTACATGTTGAGTTTTTTCTAAGATTATATGGTCAAACGGCTCCAAACTCATGTAAGAACCGAACTTCTTCTTATCGGGTCATCTTTACATGGAGTTTCTTCTATGAGCCGCTGGTTGACTTCTTCACACGGACTGATGAGTTTAACGACAAAGTGCTTCCAGTTGCGGGGCTGATTTCTTTGATGAACATCTTTCTGTTCTTGTTTGATTGGGAGGGATTTGAGTTAAGGGAATTTGCTATATGGTAAGTTAACGGGAATGCATTTGGTGAGTTGAAGATGTTAACTTTCTATTCCCCAATTGGACAATCTTGAAGAAGGTTGAGTCTACAGTCGGTTCTACATTTTCTGCTACATGTTAGAAGACTAAAGACGAGTTACATTAGATTATCTAAAGACTTCTTCTTAATCTGAGCATTCATCATAAAGATTGTCAGTTTAGGGGAGAGCACTAATTGGGGGAGAGTGAAATCAGATTCAATCCCAATTAGACTTGCTCACATTCTTTCGCAGCAAGTTGATTCTCACTAGAGTTCAAGTGTTCTTCTCAACAAATTTCTAATATATGGGCTTACAATGTGTTGCTGATTCTTAAGTATCAAAACCAGCAAGGAGGAAGGAGACATGCATCTAAACGCTAGCAAACTTGATGAGCTTAATACTTCTAAGTGATTGAAGAAATCCCGAGAAGACATATGTCATTACCGCAGAGAAACTCAAGGTTTGACTCATGGCGTTTAGTGTTCTTATTCCAACTATGTGGGGGAAGAGATGGAAGAGTTAGTTTCTGGTGATAAAAGAGGTACACAAGTGTGTGATGATTTCGATGCTATCGCAATCATCAGGGGAGAGATATTGTGTACATTAGGGACGCTCAGCTGTTTCACTTGAGTGCTTAATCAGTGATTCGGAGATATCATCACTTATTCCGGAGTTGACATCAACAGAGATAGTCATCCGCAGAGATAATGAGTGATTCGGCCTGCTTCTTCAATGTTATCGGTTATTCTCTCTTTGGGCATTCGGGTACTTCGGGTTCTTGAGCTTCATATACTTTCTTCAGGGGGAGAGAAAAGTATACATCGGGGTTATTCTTTGGCTATTGGACTTAATATGCTACTTCGATGGTATAAGTTTCTCTGTCTTTGGGTATATGTGTATTTGGGTTCGTGAGCTCTAGTCTAAGAGACTGACTGCATCAATTCATCTACTTGGGGGAAGTGGTCTCTTGACAACTTTTTGGTATGGATCGCTTCAGACTTCAGTGGTGATGAAATATGAGAAGAAATTTAAAGACTGGGATGATGCGTTGCTATTCTTATTGATGATATAACCCCGAACGAAGAATCTCGATTATCGTTCTTAAAAGGAGCAGCGGGATTTATAATAATGGTGTGCTTCTCTGTGCACCTAGCTAAGGAAACCTTGAAAGAAAGCTTTGAATCTGCTCAACTAAAGGATTTTCGGTTGGGGGGAAGCTGCCAAAGTCTCGCATTCTTAAAGGCTCAATTTCTTTCTTCAATGCAAGAGCCTCGGAAGCTTTGGTGGTGAAAGTTTTAGGGATGATGACTTCTATCTTCTACAACGGGGCTGCTCGATATCCTTATCTCGATACTCGTATCATCATCTTCTTAAACTATATCATCTAATCTATCTGTGTATATATTTATCAAAAAAGCAAAATACAAAAATATAAAACCAACAAAAACAAAATAGAAAAATATAAAATCAACAAAAACCCATAGAAAATCAGAAAAATTTGAAAAAGACCAAAAATATGTTTTCTCAAGACATGTCTTCTGGTATCGATAACATCTGCGATCTTAGAAATGTCATTCAATAATGACACGGGACCATAGATGAAGTTCGAGCAGAAGGTGTAAATATTCTTTTTCAAAACATGTCACAAACTATGGCTTACAGTTATTTCAGACTGTAACCCGGGCGTCAAATAATGGCTTACAGTTACTTCAGACTGTAACCCGTGCTTAAACAATGGCTTGCTATTATTTCAGATAGCAACCCGTTCTTCAAGAAAGGAAAGTGCTGCGCTAAACCAATTTTCAAATATTTCGTGCACTTATCCTAAAACGAAATGAGGAAAGTATGTCAAAGGACTGCTGTTCCTACTCAAATATTTTTTCTTCTAAAATTCTTCAAAAAAATATTTGTTGTTTTCAAAAGTGGTGGTAAATGAGTTGCTTGAGAATCAATCAGATTAAGAGTTTTCATAAAAATTGAAAACTCAATCAATAACTTCTGCTTTTTTAAACTTTTCTAAAAATAAGTTATTGATTGAGGGGGAGAATGTTTTCAAATCTATATCATCTAACGAGCTTATCTAATTATCCTTTATACTTAAATGTAAAAAATGTTAACCTACGTTGAAGGACTAGGTGCCTAGGATATGATTGTTAGGATTAGATGATTAGGGGTTGATAAACACATTATTCCCATGCTTTACATGATCTGATTGATATGTTGAATTGACTTTTCTTAGTCGATTGCTGTTTGGGTGAGAATGTTCCCGATCTGGATCCCACAATAGAAGATGATTGGATGCCGAAAGGAAAGGGTAACTATATCTTGGGTTTACAAATGAAGAAACGGAGCTTAATTTGACTTCTATGGAAAGTTAGCATGAAAAATGCAACGTAAGAGGTCTCACTACATCAGCAGATGGTTTTCTTCATCATCAAATGAATAAACGGAGCTTAATTTGACCTCTATGGAGAGTTGGCATGATAAAATGCAACGTAAGAAGTCTCACTGCATCAGCAGAGGGTTTTCTTCTAAACCTACAACAACAACAACAAAAGCAGCTCAACCACCTAACGTATCTTTGTGCAGGACAAGTAGTGGATGATAACATTTTTTAAACAATTTTAAATAATATTGTTTTGAAAAATGGAAAAATATTGGTTTTGAAAATAAATTGGACTTAATCTTGAAAATCACCGGACATCATTTTATCAAAACCTAAGTCACTCAATCAACGACTACGGTCATCGATTGAGGGGGAGAGTGATTTAAAATAATATATTTTCAAACGATATTTCTTCATAAAAGGTCCGTTTGTACAATAATAAGTGGTGATCTAAAGATTTAATGTTATGTCATGGTATGATTTTCTTTAAAACTCAAAGATCTTACAAAATGAAATTTTTTCTGTTCTTGTTTGATTGTGAAATTGATTTATTTTACCTAAAGATCTCTTAAAAACTATCATACCTGACACTAACAATCTTTATTGTCTAAAGTTGATCTGTATCAATCATTTTTCAAAATTTAATCAAGCCACGTCTTTCCGCAAAATCTTTTAAATGATTTAAATCAATTGGGATCACAAATCTCAAAAGGTTTGAAATTTTTGATCGGGGGAGAGATCGTGATTTAAATCTCAAATTTGTTTAAATGGAATTTGTTTTAGTCCTTTAAAGGCACTCCTGCCTCCATGTGCCAAACGATTTCAATATATGATGCACATGATTGAGGAGGAGCATTTATCCAAAAACAAGATGAGTATTTAAACCTGGCCACATTTTCTCCCATGTTTTATAAACCTTATTAAATCACTTGGGATCCAAAATCTCAAAGGGTTTGATATTTTTGATCGGGGGAGAATTTGTGATTTAATAATGAAATTTGATAAAAGGTGATCGTTTTGATTCAAGTGTGCATGCTGCTCTCCCATATGTGTTAAACGCTTTCGAATCTCGAAGCACATATTGAGGGGGAGCATTTCAATAAGAAAATAAACTTTCAAGGTACAAAGATTTATATGTTTCAACATAAGTACCTTGATTGATTTTCTAATGGTTTCTAAATGGCAATATGATCGTGAAAGTACTTCAAAAGAACTCCTTCCTCTATATGATAAAATTATTTGAAATATCCTACGCACATATTGAGGGGGAGAATTTACCAAAGAAAATCAAATGGTTTTTTCCACGGAAATTGTGATCAAGAATATGTTTCAAAGAAATCTTGCCTCCATGTGCTAAACAATTTCAAAATCATATGCACATGTTGAGGGGGAGCATTTCTAAATGATCAAAACTATTAAGGTACAAAATGCTTTGATTTTACATAACAAGTACCTTGATTGATTTTCCAAATGATTTTTCAATTGGTTTTAAGGAAGAATGAACTGTACCAAAATACCGACCATTTTACTTTATGCATGGAGTTATAAGGATGGTGAGGTTAGGTATTAGTTCCCACGATCCGCCAGAACCGGAGGGATCTACCCAGGGACAATCCACTAGATAGTGTAGAGTCCTTAGGTATATTGAAAAAAGGAGAAAAATGAGAAATGGGAAGAGTGCGAACAGAGACAGAGCTAGTACTGGAATAAACCCAACAAGGTTCTAGTAATGAAGTCTCGGTAAGCACTGAAGGGGTTGAAGAATGAAAAAGAATTAAATGTGAAAAGGGTGAAAATAAATAGCCCTCCAATAATTCAACCTTAGGGCAGTAACCGGGTTTAATACATATGCTACTGGTGGTTACTAAGGTAACGCCGGTATTGAAGACAAGACGTCATGGACCCAGTGACGTACTGCACTACACCTTCCCAAGCTACTCAAGTTCCTCTTAAAAGGGCTTGTTTCATTCTCACGGGGAACCTACATAATCTATCGACTTTCTCTTAGAGATTGGTTATATTGAAGAAGGAGACCCTCTCCCTAGTCTTCGGCATAAGAAACCAAAACGCACAATTGAGTCTAGAGCCAAGAGATCATCCACAATATCTCATTAGGACACAAAATTAATGAAGACTTGCTGTTTCACACAATGTGGAAAGTAAGTATATATTGAGAGTCCTACGCATTATCCTTGTGGTATTGCCAGAACATCCGAGTGATATGTAAAAGTATTCACGATGAAGATGGAAATGCTTCTAGAGCCAACAATCAAACAAGCTCTTGGTGGGTGACATGTGAGATCTTTCCATAAGATCAAACTTGTGACAACTGGATAGAAACGATGGGGAGATTCATTCTTGAATCAACCTTGGTCTAGGAAATGAATTGACGAATACTTTTGGAAAAACCGTTCGATGTGCAAATCTTCTTTTCTCTAGCACATCGAATGTGTATTCAATTTCAAACACAAAAAGTATCTCTGATTGAAAAAAAATACTTTTGGAAAAACCGTTCGATGTGCAAATCACTTCGTTTCTCTAGCACATCGAATGTGTACTCTTTTAAAATACAAAAAGTATTTATGATTGAAAATTTATCTTTCTCATAAAACCTTCGTCGTATTGCAAAACTCTTTCTTCAAGCAATACGCGATTATTTTCAAATCAATCTTTCATCAATCAGTGAATCTCAATTCGCTGGTTCACTCACTCCGTGTTGTCTTCTTTGAGACGTTCCGGTTTTAGAACGGCTAGAACAAATTGCGAAACCACTGTCAAGGAGATTCTTGAATTATACACGATCACGAGGCGTACTTATGCTGATCAACGGGGAACCGTGGGCCGTGTACCTCAATTCAACGAAAGTGATCAAAGACACTTTCGGGTGGTTTATTGCTAAGCTGTTGTTTGCGGTACATTTGGACGGTTGCGGCTTATCGAATTAGAAGTCAATCATAAGCCGCATGCTCACAGCATCCACACTTAATTTGAAGAAATCATGACAAGTGCTTATCTACATAACCTGGCTCAGATATTTTTATACTATGTTTCTACTACACTGCTGCAAATATCTTGAACCAGTAAAAGCTTCCGCTATTCTGATGAAAAGATGTCATGATCCAAAAAGTGTGAGCATGTCGGTCCGAAAGTCACAACATCACATGATGGCAACACAACAAAGGGTGATCCAGAGATTTACTGTGGCTGATGATCTCAATGAAAGCTCGAAGATCATCAAAGATGTGGATCAGTTAAAGGCCTCCACTAAAAGTACAAATCAATGCGGACTTTAAAAATCGCTACTAAAGCCCAAAGATTGCTGAACTTGAAGAATAGAAGTCTACGAGCTCAGAACTAAAGACAAAGATAGAATGCTAGGACTCAAAATGTATTTCATGGGGTGACCTCCCTTAGGGGGAGATTGTTAGGAATTGGAAATTCCATGTTAAAGTGTATGTCGCCCCAATTATGGTCTAGCATATGTTAGCTCGTAGACGTGTCATTATTTACGTTATTTAGTAGCTAATTAGTTTGTTTATAGCGTAGTTTAGTTTAGTGTAACACCGTGGGGGAAGGACGGGTCTTTACCCACTGTATGCCTGATCCATAGTCCTATAGGAGTACGTATTCTTTGTAACTATAAATACCCTCTACCTTCCAAGGTAGAGGGTTGGAACTAGTGAAGCTAACCTTGCATTTTGTGTATTATTTCTCTCCCTAGTATTCCCTCTCCTCTCTTCATCTCTCTAACCATGGCCTTCTTGTATTATCACCATCCTAGACCACCCGAATCATCTAACAACATAAAATACACGATCCTACAAACCTCTTCCTCTATTATAATTCCACATAAGCTCTTGGGTAAGTAATATATTATCAGAGATACGACATCCAGGAACAAATGCTGATTGATTAATACTAACCAACTTACCAAGGCCCTCTTTAATACGGTTAACAATAATTTTGCTAATGCATTTATAAAGGACATTACAACAAGAAATAGGCCTATAATCATTAATCTTAGATGGGGTAGACACTTTAGGGACCAAGTATATAATGGTATGATTGATTTCCTTAAGAAGCTTATCATTAATGAAGAAATCCCGAATAGCATAATTAACATCAGTACCCACAACATCCCATGCTTTCTTAAAGAAAGCTGCAGTGTAACCATCAGGTCCAGGAGCTTTATCATCCCCCATCGAAAACAAAGCTTCCCTAATCTCATTATCCGTAACATGACGTACCATAGAATTAGCCAATTGGTGAGGAAGAACATTAGAGAATATATCATAGTCATCAAAATAGTTACAATCTCCTTCAATACCAATAAACTGTTCATAATGAGAAACAAAACGCACCTGCAACCTTATTACCTTAGACATTAGATGAGTCTCGAACCAATTTAATTCGATTCCGCACACATTTACTTTTAACAATATTATGAAAATAAGCCGTACTAGAGTCACCTGCATGAAGCCACTGAACTTTATATTTCCGCTTTAAAAACCGTTCTTCATCTAACATAGCCTCTTTAAACGAAAGAAGATAGTAAGCATGTTCATCCCGAAGAGGTGAATTAGATGGATCCTTATTGTAACACCACAACCCAACAAGGGTAGAAGTGTCACATTCTGGTGTCATATCAGAACATACAATTAAAATTTTGTAAACGGAAGCCTTATAAAATAATTTACCAAGTCATATAAATGAATGACTTACAAGGAAAATATAAAATCCAATATGACCAAAACGAAATAAAATCTAAAAACAATAACTCTTCAAGTCAAATCCAAAATGATAAGGTAACTAAGGTCGGTCTACTCGAATGATCCAACTCTTAGCCCATCAAGCCCATCTTCAGACCTAAAAACCTGCAGCAGGAAAAGAAATGTGGCTGAGCTTAAAAAGCCCAGTGAACAGATATAACAAAATTGAAAGCTAACAAAATCAAAAATATGAAACGAAACAAAGGAACAATAGCAAGGTTGCTAAGGAAAGGAAACAATGAGTCAATGAGGATCCTGTAGGACACAAATAAACAGATATCCAGCAAGAATAGAAATCAAGAAGAACACTGGCAACGCATCCATGACATATATATATATATATATATATATATATATATATATATATATATATATATATATATATATATATATATATATATATATATATATATATATATATATATATATATATATATATATATATATATATATATATATATATATAATCACATATAAGCAACTAGACACACAAGCACCGAAACAGATTCAAGCATAGCAGACGTCGCATCCACTCAACATATGAATAGCATGCAATCAAATCAGGAAATTAGAATATAAATAAGTCCAACGGAAAAGTGGAAGCAAGCGAAGCAATTAATTAAGAAGTGAGCACGGCAATCATACAAAACAAATAACTCGCATAACAATATCATAACAGATATAAGCATGGCAGGTCGTCAACTAACCATAAGACACCAATGGATAATCACAGCCCATGAACATAATTTAAATGGAGGTATCCATAATAAACAGATAAATCAACTGGTTACACTCAAACATTATCACTAGACCAATCAAGGTTCACAAAACAGTAAGATATCATATATTCAGATGACAACAGTTAAATCATATAATCGCATATTAATTATATCGTAGCAGGATAAACAGTAATCACGTATAACATGTAACAGCATAATCAGATTCAATAATCATATAATAACCCGGTACGTGAATGGAATGGTAAAAGAATGAGTCAGATAAGGGTACAGAGTAATGGACAGTTAATACAGAATATGGTGCAATGGGGAATACATAAGGTACAATATAGATATATCAACAGTGTAAGGGTTGTCAGAAATCCATCCCGAGCCAACAATACAATACAGTAATATCAGTAGTGGCAATAGCAGCCCAGTAATCAAATAGTAACCATCGTATTCGGAGGGGCGACCTCGGAATACCAGACAATAGGAGGGGAGACCTCAGTAACCAGTGGAGTAGCTAGCTCCCAGACCATGAGGGGGTGTATTGCACACACGCACCACATCACCAGAACAATAAATATATCAGTAACATTACAGTACAAATCTAGGATGCATCCATACATCCCTGCAGACAAATAGTGGCCATAAAATATATATCCAAAGCACGCATAATCAATACAGAATAGGGACGGTGTGGAACATCACTCAACCACACTAGAGTCATGCCATTGGTGCATCAATGACACGGCCATGTTACCTTCATGGCTAGGATAACAATATTTGGCTTGGGTATCAATCTGACAGGTCAAGGCAAAAAGGTCTACAGTATACAATATGTAAGTCATCATAATTAGAGGTTCAATATCAATAGTTCACAATTCAAAGGTTCATAGCAATAGTACAATATCAGAGGTTCAGTAACAGTGGTTCAATAACAGAGCTTCAATAGCAATGGTTCAGTAACAGAGGTTCAATAACAATGGTTCAATATCAGAGGGTCAATTATAGAGGAAATCATAGCAATGAAATATCATAAGCGAACAAAGTCAAGGATCAGAAAGTCATGAGAAACCCTTACTGAAAAGGGATAGAATATATGTACCTCATTCGAAGCAAACAAAATAGGAAAGTAAGGTCACACGATGAATCAATCCCGCCGTCCGAAACCTATGAATTAGATAGCGCTTATTAAGATTAGATTACTCATTTTAGACGGCTTTCCATTTCTAGCAGGTTTCTACTTTTAGCATGTTTCCATATTTGGTAACTTTCCATTTTTAGGTAACTTTCTATTTTAGGCAGGTTTCCATAAATAGAAGGTTTCTATAATTAGTAACTTTTCAAAAATAGCAGGTTTTCGTATTTAGCAGATTTAGTCCTAAGTGATATAATCCAAGTCATATTATGTTAAAATAGTGAAAACAAGTTTTATTGTATCTTAAGGGTCATTTATGCCAAGTTTTACAAGTTTAGGGTTTAAACTGCCATTATTACAAAGTATAGGGTCTTAAGTGTAAATATAGTAAGTTTGCTCATTTTACCCTTTTAATACCTTAATTTAACATATTAACAAGTTAACATAACACCCCAAATCCGTCCTTTAACTTATATAAAACGTACATATGTAGATCAAGCCCTAGGTTTTAATTCATGAATTCCGTTTACGTTATAAACCATTATATTTCGATTAGTACATGTTTACCTTTAATGTCGAAACATAAACTCTCCCAAAATCAGAATTATGCGCTCCATTAACAATTTAAAACGAACCTCTAAACTTGTCTTATTCGACGTCTTTTTTATTTTGGGTAAAAGGGTTAATTCACCCCGATAAAATGCATTACACCAAAAAACGTTGAAGTACATAGGATGAGGGTGATATCCCTCACCTCAGTCCCTTAGGACACTTACAGACTCGAATATAAGAATGACACACCATTCTTATAACTAATAATAAAATGAACCTACCAATAATGACAAAAGTACATAAGAATTGACAATACTACTCAAGAAAAGCACTTGAGCCTTCTATATCACTATGGCGGTCCACCTTAACTTCCGTGAAGAATTCACGTAGAAACATCCAGGCGATCTTCAACATAAAATCTGTGTGTAGTAGCAACGAACACCACAAACAAAACTTCCAACAATCCCATCATACACTAAATCCATAAGCTACACCCCGACAATAGTAGCACGATAAGCTACTACCTGAATATGTGAATACATGTGAACCCATTAGTAGCAAGAGATAGTGTAACAAGCACATAGGGTTCCAGAAAACCCTAACATCCATGCAACAAACCTGCAATGTACATGCCATGGTCTCCTGACAACAAGACCACCATGCAACTAACCCTAGAGTTTTTGAATAAGAAACCTAAAACTTAACTTCCATAACATGCAGCACCATCAATCAAAAGACCCATTAAAATAACGATAAGCAACTTGTCTTTGAATAACGAGCAGCACATCAACGAACACCATCACCTTCCCTCTCTCAACCCATTTCCTCGAATAACATCACAAAACCAATAGATAAACACGATCAACAGATCGACCTTCAAGATATAATGAACATCAGTCCAACTTGCAGCAACCCATCGAATCAAAACCAATAAATACGAAACCCTAATTTTAGGGTTTCGTTCATGAGATATCCCTAACAAACCATTCGATCCAAAACAGATAGAAGGCAGTTAGAGTGAGGTTTTGATCGGCCATAACACCCCAATAACGATCGTTGAATAATAATCATATAGCAATAGACGATCAGACAAACAAATAAAACCCTCAAAACCGATTGCAAAAGCAATCGCATAGGATTAAATTCGCAAAACCAGATCGCACCCATGATATATATTGGTGAATAACACCGACTTCACAGGAATAATAGATGCGATCCAGAAAACCCAACTCGATCCAAAACCTTAACATATTAATTAAGAATGAAAGAGTTAGGGTTTTGGAACATAAAACAAGGAGAAAACCGATTAGGAATAGGAATTAAAAGATTACCAACCACCCTCCCATGAATATAATTGACCTAAATCGTATTGCATATCCCTAAGAAAGAGATAGAGAGGACAATTAGGCAATTATTGGTCGGAATTTTGGGGGAGAGTGGTGGCCGGTTTTCTCCACAAAGGAGAGAGAATTAGGGTTCTTCTGTGGGAATTTTGTGTCTTATTCGACGTCAAACAATACTAATCCTATACATGCTTTAGTCCCATTTACTCTTGATAATAACAAGTAAGATATTCATGACTAGAGGCTAAAAAATCAGATTCCAAAAACCACTCCATGAACCTCTTTTATATTCGGCTTATACATATATACATCATTAATTTATGTGAGTTGTTATTCTTGATTGTCTTAGCCATGTTTATTATTTTATGTAACCTATTTAGTATCAATGGTATACGCATGGTTGGAACACATATATAAACTCGACCAACATCAGAAACAAAAGGAAAACGAAGTGATTAGGATTACCCCTTGATGCGTGTAATGAGGAAGAAGAAACAAGGACAAAATAGAGCAAACCAAGGCACCCTTTTGTGCTCCACAACCCACGACCAGCAGGGGGGCAAAAACAGCCCTTCGTCCTAGTAAAATCCCACGACCAGGCCACCCACACATCATGACCAGAACTCCATTACGAGTGGCACACGATCACAGCAGCCATGATCACCAACAATCTTCCATAGCCTCCTATATTTGTCTTGTAAATCGAATGGGAGAGGAGAAGAAAATGGAGGCCGCCACTTTGTGTATTTAGGGTTTTTGTGTGATTCTAAAGGTGGAGCGTATCATTGAAAAAGAAAAGGGAATACAAGTTTTTCTTTTGAACGAGCCAAGAGAAGGAGAAACATGGGCTAAGTCCAACTTCCAAATTAGAGGGGTTTTACATTTACATAACCATGTGCTTTGTACTTAGTGAGTTTCGGTTCATGTAACGAGAAACGTGTAATAAAATTTTAAATGTAACCGTAAATCGATCTCATATATTTGGTTAGGCGAACAAGTTATAAGTTAAATTCTACATCTACTGAGTTTGACGGATTTTTCGTATCTTATAGATATTAAATAGAGGGGCAAAATAGTCTTTTCATGCGTTTACGATTTTTAGAGTTTTACAACTCTTCCCCCCTAAAAAAAAAATTTCGTCCTTGAAAATTGAAGTCGTAGAGGTACACGGAGGTGTACAAATCTAAGGCAGACGTAGCAATCCATAGTTCCACACAGATCATAATGATTTTGGTTCCAAAGCGTACAAATCTTATACGTAACAGATGTCGGTGAGAATCTCGCAAAGAGGTACAGAATTCCAAACGAACATGAGGAGTGCCAAATAACGGATATAAGTCCTAGTCCATTCACGTACCAACCCCAGGCATTTCCCAAGATGTCGTATGATTTCAATAAGTTCAAATTATATGATCTCGGTATTATCACGTTGATCAGGCGTCATAATACTTGCATCACATAACAAGTCCTTATTGTCATCATATTCTGCCTCGGGTCATGACAACCCACATAACCAAAATCACAACGAAACAAATAGCATACAGGTAGCAAATAACATATCAAAACAGGCCAGATCACATACATACAACATATACTACATCAAACAACTTACCATATCACCAAAGAAGAAGGCCACCAACTTGCTCGAAACGGTTCCTCATGATTCATTATTGACGATTCCAAAGAAAAGCTGAGATATTACCAAAATGCTATACGATAAAACTTCACGATTCAAACCGAGTTCTAAACAGATCAAAGAAAAGTAATACTGATCAAAATCACTTAGCGAAATACCAAACCGCCACCAAAACGCATGACAGTAAATCAGAGTAACACAAGTCGCGTCCAATCATGTGAAGTAGATGAACCTTCTTAGCCACCGGTTGAATCTTGTATCCGTCTTTGTGCCTTTGGTTGGTCCGTCCAGCTCCCTCAAGCAGCATCCTGATGTCTCCAGCAGCATGGCAGTTGGGTACGGCTTCTGCTTTCACGAACCTCTCTAGCTTAGGAACTGCTGCAGCAACACAGGGTCGGCACCATCATCTTCGATTCCACGAGTAGTCTCCATCTAACGATCGACAAACAGATGTGCGAAGACAAATAAAAAAAAATCAAATGCGAAAGGAAGAAGGTCAATCCAACGAAGACAAAGAATATAGAAGTCAAATCTGAATGAAAATCAAAAGGAATCGGAAGAGATCAGAACAGAAGTGAAAAACCCCTAAACCGAT
Source organism: Chrysanthemum makinoi (assembly GCA_910596185.1). Taxonomy (NCBI): domain Eukaryota; kingdom Viridiplantae; phylum Streptophyta; class Magnoliopsida; order Asterales; family Asteraceae; genus Chrysanthemum; species Chrysanthemum makinoi. The sequence goes on along the minus strand of OU343221.1, from coordinate 168,887,806 downwards.
TCTCTCTCTAGGCCATTTTTTACCCTAACTTCCTAAATCGTTTTTTCTTTCAAATATGCCTAAACCTTGGGATTCTTTGCATCATTCTCACTTTGTTACTGATTAACTTCTTTGTTAATTGGTCCTGGTTTAGATTCGTGCAACCTTTCTTTTGTTTTAGGTATTTTTTGAAGAATCATTTTTTAGGGTTTAAAGAATCATTTTTTTTGTTTTAATCTACGTTGGGTTCTGTGATCGTCCTAGGTTGGTTTATAACTCCTTGCTGGTCTTGTTTTAATCGTATTATCTTTGATTGGATCATTGGAGCAGGTTAGGATCTTGTTCGTTGCGTTTCAAAACCCTAACTTTTTAGTAAGGGTTTCGATAAATCTGTACGAATTGATTTCTTGTTGGTTCAATTTTGTTTCTTTGTGTCGTTTGTTTGGCTTGTTTGTGGGGCTTCAGAGAGATGGAGAAAGGATTTTTTGACAAAGATAGTTCGATGAAAGCTGCAAAAGCAGCCACCAACTTGGCCGATCAAGGTGGCTTGAATTTGGACTCGAATCCGTATGCTAGGCTGGATATTAATACGTTGGATGCTAGGTTGAAACGTCTTAAAGGTGATGGAATTGATGTTGCTGCTGCTCCTGAGTTACGTAAAGCTGCTAGGGTTGTTCGTAACCCTAGAGCACATGATGGGAATCAGTTTGGTGATAGTGCGTTTGAATCTATTTGGAGATTTTGGTTATGGAAAGTGAAAGTAATTTCGTTTAGTACGAGATCGCTTCACACCTCGCGGTGCTTATACCTCTCGCCTATCGAATTTCTGTTCAAAAACCTCGTCCGAGAACTTGTATAGAGAAGGATTGTACTGAAAATATGGTAAAAACTAGTAGTCTTGACCCATGGATGAACCCTGTAGTGGGACTTGATAGTGCTAAGGTGGGCACTTCGATGGGTGTGTTGGATTCGGGCATTAAAGTGACTTCTTTTAACGCTAATGTTCATGATTCTGGTTTGAACTCTGTGAAAACGTAGAGGGGGGGGGGGTGAATACGTTTCCGTTTAAAACTTAAAACTTTTATATCAAATATAGTATAAACCATTGCATTTGCTAATATCGACGCGAGGATGCATTTAACGCATTACGGCATGTAAGGCCAACCCCTTAATATCAAATAAGATTCCGCAAGATTAATGGTTCATTATAAATCAAGTTTCACCATTATTAGTCTGGTTGCTTTTTCTTGATCAAGCGTGTCATAATATGTAAAGTATTAAATATAGTTTATGACTATATGAAAGACCAAGTATGTATCACAAACATAGACATCAACCACATAGAAAATAAACAATGTAATGCAAGAATAAGAGTAAAGCGTTAAGTAAAAGGATAGACAAACCAACACGAGGATTTATAGTGGTTCGGCTACAAGGACACCTTCCTTGCCCTACTCCACTCCCCGAGTCACCTACTCGAGAGTTCGTAAACACTACACCAACTTCTTATGGTGGAGAAGCCTTCACAACGTCGCTTACACCCTTTTCCGGTACAAAGCTAAATACCGAATTCTTTCACACCAAGGTGAACCACACATAACACAACGTCGCCTACCCTTTATCCGGTGCTAGGCTAACCACCGAGTTCTTTCACTCCAAGGAGAACTAATCCTATCACAACGTCGCCTACCCTTTATTAGGTACTAGGCTAAGTACCTAGTTCCATTTCAATGGAGGAACTACTACCCAACACTACACCAACACCTATACCCCTAAGGAGACCAACTCCTTATTACGACACCATCAAGGATATCAATATCCTTGGATCCAATACTACTATATCTTGTACATCGAAACACACCATATCGAATGTACACCTTAGGCACCTTTCACTAATGCCCTTGGTTAGATTACTCGGCACCCTTCACTAATGCCTTTGACACATCTATAACACCCGTTATGTTTTGTGGCCTAACATAACAAACCTTGTGTTTTATGGCACAAACACATAAACCATCTAGTCTAGTCATAGATATATAACACATCTATGATACCCGTTATGTTTTGTGGCCCAACATAACAAACCTTGTGTTTTCTGGCACAAACACATAAACCATCTAGTCTAGTCATAGATACAAGAATATGATACTAGACAATATCCAAGACAATGTGTCTAATGGATATGAAATCCTAAACTAAACATCAAGAACCCAAAGCATGATGTAGTTAGTCTTCTATGAATGAAGATGACAAGTTTCCCAAGCTTGTTGTAGAAGATCTTCATGTGCTTGTATCTTGTGATGGGTGATCACTTCTTTTTTTTTTTTTTTTTTTTTTTGGGTAAAGGGCATTCCACCCAGTAAAATATATTACACCAAAAAGACAGTTAAGAACAATGAAATGTGACTGAAATGCCACATTAACCTCAAGCAACAGCTTGAACAACCACTAACTCATTTATGACAGGCCATAAATGAAAACTAGCTACGACCAACTAAACACCAAGACTGAACCAGCATAAAAAGAAAATACATCAAAACTTTATGCAAGAACCAAACTAACCAAGTCTAAAATCATGCTTAGCAGCCAACCTTCAAGCTGTGCGTGAGAGACCACAATCATCAAAGAAATCATCTTCATATTTGCTACAGTCACCCGTATCCGCTTTCCATTGCTCATAAAGGCTCTGTTCATTTCTTCCACTACCCGAATACAACGTCCCAACGTGGTCTTCCAAGACTTCATCAACATCACTGCTATCAGAAACTACCACATCACCTACCTTAGAGAACGGATTACCCCTCTTTGGTGAAGAATTACTAGGAGATAAATAAGTAGAAGGCCTAGTTGGCTCAAGCTGCACTTTCGATTCCATGTCACACTTAGGCTGATCTTGTGACCCCGTATCATTATGTCGAGAACCAAGAACATCCTCGTCCACCAAAGACTCTAAAACACCAAAATTAGAAGACTTTGAGTTTGTACCAGTTTGAACATTAGAAGTAAAAGCCTCCTTTTGAACCTTATGATCCGAGTCTTTAATGGTAGCACTTTGATTTGTAGCCGTCATCACTTTAGGTTTCCAAAAGTTAGGTTTAGGCTTAGACAGCTTAATCCCTCCAATTGGCCTAGATTGAGACGAAGACGCCACGTTCTTCCCTTTGTTCTTACGATTCCTTACCTCAATGAAACCCTCATCATGATTATCCAAACGGACAACTTAGCTGCCATATTAATGTTATTACGAACAGTTTCCTTAACGCGATTTGGACAATCCGAAAGAGAATGCCCAAAAGATTTGCATTCACCACAATGAGGAGGCTTCCATTCATATTCAACATCGATAATCTCAGTAGTAAAACCACCATCTCCATTCGGAACAGCCATAGAAACTTTGCTTTTCAATTCGGAATCAGCACTTAATTCAACTAAAGTGCGAGCAAAACTAATTCGGCCCCATGACTCGACACACATAGAGCTTGTAAAGGCATCCATCATAATAGGTTTCCCTACTTGTGTGGCAATCAAGCTCAAACCATCCTCGGAATATGCTACCACTGGAACTTTATGGAGTTTAATCCAAACCGGTACCTTGTTCACCTCATTCCTATTAAAGGATAATGTATGAGACCATTTATTAAGAATAATAGGCGAGTTTCGAATTAGCCAAGGACCTCGTTCCAAGACACGATCTACACCCTCCTTATTAGCGAACTTGAAAAGATAAACACCATCATCATTTTTCATCAGCTTTTGCAATCCAAACTTTCCCCAAGTGTTCGTGACATAGCTTTTAACATTAGGGAAGGCAATAGTTTTACCAAGGAAGTAACCAACCAAAGTATTTTCAAACCGACATGAGATTCCACGCGCTAGGGAGAGCACGAGTAGAATTAAGGACATTAGCAAATGACATACACTGAGTTTGAGTCTCTCCCACCTTGCTTTCAGCCTCCACATTCGTATCATTCATAACAGCACTATCATGATTAACTCCTGGATCGTTTGCTGGTTCAATTGGGATGCAACCATCACCCACACGTTCCTTCGTACAAAAAGACCCCACACCATCAACCACACCCACGCTAAAAGTAGCCGAGTTATTCGCTGTTGATGAATTCGAAGAACCATCACCAACAGCCCCATCAGTAGCTGCAGTAGTACCCTCTACAAATTTCACACGACGATGCACTTGGCTTACCATCTTTTCCTAGCATTTTCCCATCAATGTTCTTCACTTTCGATGCTAAATTCTGTAACAAGGAGCTTGATTTCAGCCCTTCGATACCCTTCTTCACACTATCACCCGTATTCAAAAAATCTTTGTCCATCTCTCCGTAACCCACATACACAATTCAAAACAAATAAACCACCAATCGAAATTAACAATGTAAATAACCACATGAAACGAACTTCTCGTGTTTAGAGCATATCCTTCACATGATAAACCAGCCACACAACATGAATGAAAAAAGAATCAACCACAATAATATATTACCACCTGACAATAAAAAACTGCCAATTGCCAATATGATATTAGAGTGGGATACTTTTTAAACCGACCCACAATAAAACAATAAATCAAATCACTACTACCAATATTAAACTTCTTAAAATGGGATACAAATTGGCAATATAATAATGAGCCACAAATAAAGAATAATTGCTCAATATCATTTGAAAAGAAGCAGTAGATCAACGTGGGAAACAAATGACAATATAATAATGATCCACTAATGAAGAATAATTTCTCAAAATCAATTGAAATGATGCAGTAGATCAAAGAGATAAGATTTATCTTAAGGTGAGAAGTGAATCGTCATATTGTCGGCGTTTTTTGAGAGAGAACTTTTAGGGTTTCAACTACAAGTTACAAGGTTGTTTAGGGTGATCACTTCAGTAGGTAAGGAAGCAAGATCTCTAAGCTTGCTTTGGAGGATCACTTCGGGAGTATGCTTACAACAAATGAGAGTTAGAAGCATTATGATCATATGAGATGAGGGTGGTTTACATGTTTCCTAATGATCTAAATATCCTAGAAATGGTGGAGAGAAATATGTGTGAAGGTGTGTCAAACAATGAAGAAATGGCTCACTATTTATAGAAGAAAATAAGCCACTATTCCCCGGATTGAGGGATCCGTCCAGTGTATTACTGGGGATCCGTGGGACGCTTCCTTTTACCCATGGGTATTTTGGTTATGGATCATGGGTCATGGGTTATGGGTTGATCCATGGGTCTTTTACTAGATACAATGTATCTTAGGAGTGCAATGCACCTAGTCACATGGGTATGGGTCAATACCATGGGATATGGATATTATCCATATATGATATAAGCATGATGTCATGCAATGGGTTATGGGTCAAGCTCCATGGGTCATGGACTTTGGGTTGTACCCAACTATATTTAATGTATTTGGTCAATGGGTCAAATACTTAAGTTTCTACCCATTTATATTACCCATTATAATACATACTAGTTATGTATATATTTACCCAATATGTAAACATTAGTTGTTATACATAAGCTATTTAACTAAACATGTTTTAATGGTTTGTTGAGGGTTTGATCATAACGCAATATAAAAAACATGTATAAACCTATGTTGTAGCATACAAGGACTTGAGTCGTCGAGAGGTGTTGAGACAAAATATAATTACAAGTAACTTATACATTTTACGTTATGTATTACAAGTTACATGTTTGTCATCAACAAAACAAATGAGAATGTATAGATTAAATATCGTAATATTTGCACTAACAATCTCCCCCTTTTTGATGATGACAAAATATATGTAAACTTAATAGATAGGTAAAATGTCAAAGTTACTTGTGTCCGTACTTCCTATACATTACCTTATTCGTTTACACTCTTCTCCCCATTTTGTCGAAACAAAAAGGGTGTGTCCTTTAAACTTAAATCCTCCCAAGAATGACGAGTTTGAATCATCCCTAGTGAAGTTAAAATGAAAACACCTTATTGCTCCAATTGGCACACCACGCCAATACCTTCAACACGAAACACTAATGACGAAGCTTAGCAACTCATGACCTTGAGCTTGCACGTCTTCAAGAGGTGGTGATCTCGCCTTTAAGAGGAACCTAGAGAATCACACACACAAAAAAAATAGAAAGATCCTTTGAATTATAACCATTATTGCCAACGGCTCAATGGATCAAAATTTTGAGGCTTAACCTACATCAAGGTTAGTGTTAAGAAGAAAAGAAAAAGGAAAAGTATATGATGAGAAAGAAATCTCCCTTTTGTTCAAACATAAAGGAATTTTGAAGAATGAATGTGTGCATGCTCCCCCTAGTTAAAGGCGTCAAGTATTTTAGGAAGGCTATGACAAAATTATTGCAAAATTTGCAATGTTTTTGCTTTGACGAAAAGCTCCCCTTTATTGAGACCGTCAAGTTCTCCTAGTGTGTTTTGAAAATCTACAAAACAAAAAGTTAGTGCAAAATTATATTCGTCCTTGGACGAGTAAGTCATATGATGCACTTTATAAATGCTCGACGGAAGCTCCCCCTAGCTCGAGGGCTTCAAGAAGAACCTACCAAAAAAAATTAGTGTAAAATTCGTCCATAAATAGACGAGAATCCCATACACATCACAGTGTATATATATGAACCTACAAAGAAAGGATTAGTGTCAAAAAGAGAATAATCCTACTACTTGCATCATCATGGTTGGTTTAGAGGTTGTAAGGTTTGTTCAAGGTAAGAGAAAAATGTGCTTAGGGATGAGACGAATTTCATTACAAAATTCACTTGGCTATTGACAACATAGATGTTTGTGAAGGATGGTTGAGCGACCATGAATTGTAGTGGTAGTGAGACACTTGTAGGATGTGGTTGACACAAATAGGATGTGGTAGAACATGAGACATACTTCATCACGTAGTTCATGAACTAGACCTTTGGACACGGTAATAATGATAGAAACCATCATTATGACTTAGAGGTATGGAAGTTGTGGTAGAGGTGATGAAAGGTATCAATGTGAATCTTTGACTTGGTTAATGACTCAATAGAGGTGGTAGACATGATGACTTTGTGAGTAGGGATAAAAGTGGAGTAAAATGGTTAGGATGATGCAAGATTAGGAATAAAAAATGTGCGAATGAGCACAACTTGACTTGATGATGAAATCGATCATTGTCATCCTACAAGAATCCAAAAGAGTTAGTACAAAAGGAAAACATTTATACAAATGGATAAATTGTTCACATAAAATCATGAAATGAAAAGAAAGAACACATAAAGAATCATATAAATGCAACTCATATAAGAAACTGATAATCCTAAGTGTTGAACAAGTGCTTGTGTGGAAAAAGGAAATTTTAAATGATTATCTAAAGAGATAATGTACCTACTGTTCCACGGTTCCCTCACTAGAGGGATCCGGCTAGCTTAAGTCTAAGGATCCGGCTAACAGATGAGGTGAATAAGAGGTGATTGGGTTCTAGCAAGGTCTAGCACCTACATATCCTAAGTTACTCAGTCTATTAAGTGTCTTATATGAAGATGGACTTAAATGATCAAGAGAGAATGATTGATGGTAGCTAATGATTGCCTTTTATGGAAAATGGGGCTTTACGAGCACCAGTGGATGATCAAAGATGACACTAAGAAATTTGAGAGTGTCAAGTAGTGTTAAATGATCCTAGAGATCAGATGATGACTTAAGAGAGGTTTGGAAAATTCCTTAAAAATCATAAGAAATTAAAAAACTAGTTTTTGGCCTATTTTGAGATAAGGATGACTAAAATCAATTTGCTAAAATTGAGAGAAATATCAAACTAGGTGTTTTGAGATGAGAGGAACAATGTGTAAACATTGGAGCGAAAAGATGGTGAGTTTTGAAGTAATGATAAATCAAAAATACTTTGAATGTGATCCTAAATCATCCATGAGTGAATGTGAGATCAACTGAGCCTAAGGAAAGTTTAAGTGATCCTAATGTAGCATGTATAACTAGTCCAATAAGGTCTAGAATGTTGGATTGATGCAAGGAGGCTAAAAAGAACGTCACACGGATCCCACGGATCCTTCACTTGAGGGATCCGTCTAGTTACATCTAAGGGATCGGCGTCGAGCACGATTTTCTTAACGTAATAGTTGAGAATTTTGCTCTATGTTTTGAATTATGAAACTAATGATTTCTACAGCAAGTATACATGTATACACATTAAGCAAAGCAATGAGAGCATGTAGAGATAACATATAGGCAATCAAATGAGATCGAGCTCACAAATGACACAAAGGTTTAGCAAACTTAACAAGCACTATTTAAGAAGCCCAAAACAGATTTACGATCTAGATTAGTAAATCATTTACACTAACAATGACATGCAAGGTATGTGTCTAGAAAGAAAAGAGCACATGATGGTGTTCAAGACAAAAGAGTTGTGAGGTGCTAGTTTAGGACAATCTAGTCATTATGGATGGTGATTAGCATACAATGAGCTTCGTCCATGAAGTCATGTAGCTCTTCTCGATCAAAGCAAGATAATCGCTTGATGAGGCAAGTGGTTGTGATTAACTAAAAGAAAAATTAATTTTACAACTTGTTTGATTAGTAATCCTAAGACAATGCAAAGTATTTCCATTGTAAACTTACTTTAGGAAAACATAGGAGTATAAATTTCTCAAGTGAGAGAATGAATATGAGACTATTACTAGTGGTGCTCAATTACGGCTAAACACGACCATTTTAATGGGCGATTCCACATACCCAACTTCTATCAAGGAAGCAATTCAACCGTTAGGTCAAATTGAGTTTCTAGTGCAATAAGTTCATTCTCAAGTTAGGAAAATTTATATTCCTACAATGGCCTATCGAAGAGTAACAATGATGATACTTTGCTTCGTTTTTATTAATATTATACTTTAAACAACTAAGGTGACGAAGGTGTCATGTTAAAAAAATTGTCCATATGGTGAACAAAAAAATGGTTAGATGAGCTAGTTCAACATATGTTGTTGGAAAGCTCGAGTTTGGACTTTCGGATATAAACAATTATATTTGCGTTGCAAAATAATTTACTTGAGTATATCGGATAAAATAATCAAGTTGTCAATCCTACTATGAAGCTTGGAAAGCCATCATGAAAAGGAAAACGGGAGAGTACATCATCAACACAAGTGTAGGTTATGATCCGATGTACATTCTTGTTGTTTTTAGAAAACGATACAAGAAAATATGAAATCAAGAAATCATATAAGCACATAAAACATTTATGTTGCACACATGACAAACTCAATCAAAAAGCCATTTATTTTTTATTTATTTTTTTTGGGTAAAAGGGTTAATTCACCCCGGTAAAATTCATTACTCCAAAAAACGTTGAGGTACAATAGGGTGAGGGTGATATCCCTCACCTCAGTCCCTTAGGACACTTACAGACACAAATATAAGAATGACACACCATTCCTATAACTTACAATAAAATGAACCCTACCAATAATGACAAAAGTACATAAAAATTACAATACTACTCAAATGAAGCACTTGAGCCTTCTATATCACTATGGCGGTTCACCTTAACTTCCATGAAAAATCCTCCAACTTGCCCACTCATGGATCATCAATCTTGAGATTCAGTTCACAAATGTCACACAAAGGTTGGTGAAAGACTCTAAAACCACGGATAGAGCAGCAAGCAAACTTGCTCCAACGGTGTATGTTTAGATGCAAAACCGAACACAATACATAAACACCAAGCATGATGACCGATGGCGTATGAACATAGGATTAACAAACCCTAACTTCCAGCATATACAATCACGAGACCCAAGATGAATAAGAGTGCAGCTGATCCGTGATCGTGTACATGGGGTTTGAAAGAGTCCCCAAAAACTTAACTTCCATCATTGACTCATAACCATGCACCGGTTTGTCGACTTCAATAACACATAACCACCAGCGATTCAAGTCCATAATAGCAGCCTAGTATTACAACAAATGTAATAATAACCAATATAAGAGTGCAATACGCAAGGAACCTGAACCCACAAAATAGGGCATCGAAACCTAACATCCGGATCTGAATCACAAAAGACCTCATGAACAGGTCTATGAAATTCAGATCATTACCAATCAAATCCCAATCAGTTTCGTAGTAAATAATAACCATGAAGCACCGATGAGATTGAAACGAATACAAAAAAATTAAGGTTTACCAGAACCCTAACGCCCCAAGAATCAGTAACCCACCAGATCCTACATCCAAGTAATATGACATCTCTCTCCACACCCACGTAAATCATCAAGCCAAACGACTTCCATAACCAGAAACCAGGACTTACCAGGAGAAAGATAAATAGAACCCTAAAAGTTAGGGTTTTATAATATAATGATACATAAGCGGATCCCAAGCAAAGCCGGATGATATAGCATTAACGCACATCATAAACCAACTTTGTAAATATAATTTTAACGGAACCCTAATAGGGTAACCATCAAACCAAAACGCACCGTCACAATTGGATTATGTTAAGAAAAAACCCTAGGCGACATGTCCCTAAAAAACTGATTACCAAATCAGGTTAGAGGTAAATCACGATTTCAGAAAGATAGAAAAATCAAGGAGTAAATCGACAAGCATGACTTATCTAAGTATTTAAACTAACATTTTTTACACAACTTAGATGTTATCCCAAACACTCCAAATAGCACATTGACTAGTAGAACATTACTAAATCGACAAGCAAGAGAATGAATAACAAGGTAAGGAAACCACATATGTTATTTAATCAAACAAGCACAAAAGCTATTTTGAGATAAGCAAATAACCAAGTAATGCAAGGAAGACAATTTATCATTTAGCATAGCATACGAAAGTTCTTTTCATCGCTTTGTATTATCCGGATTTACTTTTAGTCCAAATCTAATCCATACTACCTTTGGCCCAAGTCCTACACAAGCACAATTAAGCCCAGGTCAACCCTTCACTAATACCCGGTCAACCCCACTCAAATACTCGGTCAAATGGTCAATGTTTACCTCGGTCAAAATTTGTCAATTAATAATAATTTACTCTTACCGCCAAATGTTTTCCCCAAATCCATTTACCTAGAAAACACTAAGAACCCTAATTTATGCTTTCCACCAATTGGCCAATTCCACTACAATTAAGGACAAGAATGTACTTTTACCTAACACACTGACACACGGAATGCCACGCTGGCAATCTGTGTGTCATTCCACCCCATCCCTCTTCTCTGATTGGTCGACCATACGTGGGAGATATGATCCAAGGGTCAGATGAAGTGATTGAAGATGGGAATTGATCAAGGGTTAGAAACGCTCAAGAGAAAGCATAATTGCAAGGTTCTGGATCCTTCTTCAAGCTTGAGATCGGCTATAAATACCTCCTTCATTTTGCTTTGTATCCATGTAATAGTTTTCTCTTAGTAGTAGTAGCTTAATAGTGTTTTCAGTAGTTAAATCCATTTCTGTATTTTAAATTCCAAATTGTACTCAGTTTCAATTAATAAAAGTATTTTAGTCTTAATTTTCATTTAATCTCAATCTTTGGTTTGTTACTTTTATTGGTTTATTATCATTGCTATTAATCATTTTTAGCGTGTCTCTCATATTTTTCAGTTTATAATCTCATATAAACAAAAATAAAAAAAATCAGAAAATTACTTTGAAAAATTAAAAAATCTCAAATCAGTTTTAAATTTGAATTCAGATTGTTTTTACGATATCTTAAGCTCTGTTAAGCTCATTAATAGCTTATTAGTGTTTAACTAGCTTTATACTCAGATCCTACTTTCAAAATACACTTTGGTCAAATTAAGTCAAAACTGCAGATTCATAGTTTGGATTGTTCTGGTTTACTGATATGGAGATGGAATTGGGTTGATTCAGATTCAGTTGGGTTGATATCAAGTTTAGGATAGTGGTTAATTGATTTCAAAAGAAACCATAGTGGTTGGACTCTTGTAAGTTCCATTTCTGCTTCATTATTGAATCTATAGCTAGAATAGATTAATCTGCTTTTATTATGTTTAATTCAGTTTAATTAGTCATTATTTAGCTTGTTTGTCTATTGTTATTGTTAATCTTAGTTTGAATTTAAGCCTGCTTAAATCTGTTATATCTGCAATAAATAGATCAGTTAGACTTTAGGTGTTAGATTTATGTTTAGTTAGTTTAATCTAGGTATATTCTAGTTATTTGAATCTGAATTGAAGATTACTTTAGCCTGGATTTGAGTTTGGCTTAGAAAATCTGTGAAACAGCTTCATTAAGGAGTGTTTGGATTATTGAATAAATCTGTGTTAGAGGCTTTTTAGGTGATGGATTACTGTTGCATCAGAATAGTATAGGTCCATCTAGTGTAGTTAGTTCAAGCATTTGCATCTTAGATCACTTAAAGTCAACATCTCATTTAATCTGCTCTCATTTACATTTCTGTTAGAACTAGTTGCTCAAATTTTGCATATAGGAGTTAAAGTAGTTAAAATAGCTTGCATCAGTCTTAGTTCATCCTTAAACATCATTATCATTCAGAGAATTTGGATCAAATTTCGCTAAAGTCAAAGATCATTTCTGTCTTAAAAAGTCAAAACATCAAAAGTGGTTTATTAATGAAACTTTCTGGATTTTTAATTGCTTCATTGCTGGTCTAAAGTTGATGAAAATTTGGATTCGATAACTTTTATTGGTAATCTATTTAAAGATATTTTTGTTAAATTTTTGTGAAATTTTTAAGAGGATCAAAACAGTGTTTGAAAAGAACCATTTGTGCCCTGTGCACACTCTCAATGAACACTGAGTGTGCACAGGCATTTTGCGGAGTTCGTAATAGGCTCATTAGAGCTTGTTTAAGGATCAATTTTGGTTTATGGTTTCCTTGGTAGGTAGTCTCTAGGTTCCAACTACTGGTTTTATATTTGGCTTAATGTAGGTAGCTTATTTTTAGCCTGCAAAGTAGTGCATCAGGCCTGGTTGTCATTTAAGTTGAATCTGAACCTAATACTTGTAGCTTGTTAATAAGAGGTGTTTTAGTTGCTGTAGGTGCATTGCAAGTAGTTATAGCTTATTTAAGGTTCTGGTAGCTTATGGTACATTAGTGTAGCTTATAGCTTTTTCCAAGTAGCTTATTCTATATCAGTTTCAAAGGAGCTTACATTTCCAGCGATCCAAAATAGTTTTTGTTATTTTTCCTTGATTCATAATCACTTTTTAGAATTTTCCTGAAATTTCCATATTTTTCTAAAGCTTCTAGCTATTTTTCTGATTTTAAATTAGGTTTTAATATTTTTTTAATTTTCTTTAATTGAAAATAAATCAGAAAAAGTTCAAAAAATATTTTTTAAATTTTCCTAGATTAATAAAAATATAAAAAGCCAAAAAAAAAAGCCAAAAAAATATTTTTCCATTATTTTCCTAGTTCAAATAGTAATTTTTAGCATTTTAATTAGTTTAAAATAGTATTTAAATCATAGAAATTAGAAAAAAGTTCAGAAAAATACAAATTAAATTTTGAAAAGTCTTTTTAGTTATTTTAGATTTTTGAAAAATAGTTTCATAATTTTATAACTCATTTTCATAATTTTTAGTTAATTAGATCTAATTTTAAAATAAGAAATTAGTTTTTAATTCAAATAAATTCAAGAAAAATCATAAAAATTAGTTTTATATCTTAGTTAACTTTTAAATTGCATTTTTAGTTGTAGGGTAATTTTAGATCACTTTTAGGAATTAGTTTAGAGTAGTTTACATTTAATTCGCGTTTCATTTAATCGTATTTTTGCGTATTAGATTTAATTTGCGTTAATTAGTTGTAATTCCTGGCTTCCCATAGATTTAGTTCCCTTTATGCTTCCCATTTCCCGTAGTTTAGATAAAAAATCAAATTCAAAATCCAAAACATCGAGCATTTTAATAACGAACCTTAAACGACATTGTCCATTCACACCTCGTTGGGACACGACCCGGATTTCCTAATCCGGTATCACATATCTCACTCACGGGATTTGATTGATTAACCTTTTTCCTAAGAGGTTTTCAATTAAATTCTTGTGTTTATTTTGATATTGATATTATATATTTTCTCCATACACACCACCCTTAACCTACACGAATCAAATTTTTGGCGCCGCTGCCGGGGAGGTTATGTCACGATAATATCGTTAAAGGTTTGACGATTAGCGACTCGAGATCCTTCCTTTGTGAAGTTATTGTTTTCATAAAACAAAAAAAGTAAAAAATATTTTCCTTTTTCTTTATATATATATATATATATATATGTATATATATATATATATATATATAATTAAAAATACAAAAAGATTTTCTCTTTTGTTTTTGAGCTAAAATTAGAATATATCAATTATATAACACTTCTCAACTTGAGGTGTTATCTAATAAGTTCCCGAACTAAAGATAAAAAACTTGCCTTTGTGTCGCTTGTGAGTCGATTTATTTCTATTGGATAAACAAACTGTGTGAGGGGTATAAGAACGGCACGACATTAAATTGCGGCTGAAAAGAGGCGGGTTTTTAATAAGCTTCACGTTGACCTAATAGCTTCTCCGCTCCTTTGTGCGTTTGTCTTATAGAAGTGATCAATTCACTTGGGATTATTGGTTTAAGTTCACTATTGTTTTTTGAATACCGTTTCGTTTTAGTTTCCTTGGTTTTTAAAATGCTTGCGCACTCGTTCTAATAATTATAGATCGTTACGTGAAACCGCTACAATTTCGAGAAGGCGAAATAGACGTGCTCAATTAGTCGAACCCGAGATTCGAACTAATCCAACTCCACCCATCATCGAAATGGCGGAATATAACCGATCCATGCTTGAGCAACTCCAAGCACCCACCGAGGGTTACGGAGAAGCTATCGTCGTCCCGGCAATCGTTGCCGACAATTTCGAGCTTAAACACGGATTGATTAACTTGGTTACGTCGAGCCAATTTTACGGATTTCAGAGGGACGATCCTCACTCTCATATCCGACGATTTAACAAGCTCACATCCACGATCAAATACCATAACGTACCGGAAGAAGCTATCAAGCTACTACTCTTCCCGTTTTCACTCGAGGGGGCCGCCTGGATTTGACTCGAAAAACAACCCCCTCGATCAATCACCACATGGGAGGATTTAGTATCAAAATTCGTGAATGAATTCTTCCCACCGTCTAAAACAACAAGCTTAAAAATGAAATAACAAAATTCACCCAAAGATTTGATGAATCATTTAGTGAGGCATGGGACCGTTTTAAGGATTTGCTTAGACAATGTCCCCATCATGGTTTTTCTGAATTGCACCAACTTGATACATTTTATAACGGTTTGAATGAGAATGATCAAGACTCTCTCAATGCCGCCGCGGGTGGTAATTTGTTGACCCGATCAACGAGAGATGCCTTATCGATTATTGAGAACAAATCCAAAGTCCGCACCTCACGTAGCAAATCGGTTGCTTCCCGAGTGAGTGCTTCACCTTCTTCCTCTTCTTTCGAAAATACGTCTAGCACCGATGCTAAGATTGATAAGCTTACGGATATGATTCAGGCTTTAGTTAAGATTACGGATGCTAAGATTAATTCTCCTCCACCCGCTCAAGTCAAAGCTGTGGAATTGACTTGTACTACTTGTGGTGGGCCGCATGCTTACTACAATTGTACCGCTACCGATGGAAATCCTTTCGAAGCTAATGCCGTAACCGGAGGTAACCAATACCGTCCTCAAGCTGAAACGAATCCTCATGTTAGTAATCAAATGGGACCTCCAGGATTTTCTCAATCAAACAATCAAACTCGTTTTAATCAGAATCAAGTTCGAGGACCAAATGCTCAGAATCAATTCAAAGCCCCACCAAATCAATACCCGACCCAAGGGGTCAATTATAATCAAGGGTATCAAGCTTCAAGCTATCAAGCTCCGCCTTTGCCTTCTAATGAATTTTCGAATTACGTTCAGCACAATAATGCTACCATCCAAACCATGCAAACCCAAATTTCAAATTTAAGAAATGAGTTCTAATCTTCGTTGACTAGATAAAGCAATGAGTTTAAGAATGAGATTCGACTTCAGAACTACAAGATGGATGCATCTCAGAACAAACTTGAGAACATGTTGAACGCTGTTTTGTGCAAAATGAGTCAACCCTCGAGTTCAGGATCTCTTCCAAGTTACACCGTTCCCAACCCGAAGGGTGAGTTGAAAGCTATAACCACACGGAGTGGTAAGGCTTATGATGTACCCTTGTTTCCTACTCCGCTGGTGAGGGAGGTGGAACGAGAAACCGAGATTCTTAAAGACAAAGTGCAACCCGCACCCGTCCCCTCTCCGGTCGTTCTGATTCCAATTCTGGAACCCGATGTTTCGAAGACTACGTTTAAGCCTTCACTTCCTTATCCTTCAAGGCTTATTGATCAAAATTTCGGTAATAAAACAGAAAACCAAATGGAGAAATTTGTTGAAATCGTTCAATCCTTGAATTTTAACTTAAGTTTCACAGATGCTTTACTCCTCATGCCGAAATTTGCTTCTATGATCAAAAGTTTAGTGAGTAATAAGGAAAAGTTGGCCGAGATATCCAAAACCCCGTTAAATGAGAATTGCTCGGCGGTGCTCCTCAAGAAACTTCTCGAAAAGTTAGGAGACTCCGGCAAATTTCTTATACCTTGTGAGTTCCCGAGAATAGTGAAATGTTCCACCTTGGCTGATCTTGGCGCGAGCATTAACTTGATGCCCCTTTCGATTTATAACAAGCTTTCTTTCCCGGATCTCACTCCTACTCGAATGATTCTTGAACTCGCGGACCGCTCAACCTCTATTCCGAAAGGTATCGCGGAAGACGCTTATGTGAAAGTAGGACCGCTTGATTTTCCCGCTGACTTCGTTGTCTTTGACTTTGATGCTGACCCCCGAGTGCCTCTTATTCTCGGGAGACCTTTCTTAAGAACGGGTCGTGCGATGATTGACGTTTATGAAGGAGAAATCACCCTACGATCTCATAAGGAAACCGTCTCGTTTAATATTAACCATCCTTCGAGATACTCCTCCAATTATGATGATGCTTCTATCAATCGAATCGACGTTCTCGATATTGCCACGGAGGAGTATGCTCAAAAGCTTCTTGGTTTTTTTGGGTGGCAATCCCACCTTTCCTTCTGAAAATGTTGAACCATCTTCTGAACCGATAATTGCCGACTCTTCCCCCTCTCTTACTCCGTTTGAGGGAGGTGACTTCTTTTTGGAAGAGATCGATGAGTTTCTTGTTATTGATGAATCGATTCCACCGGCAATTGATGATGGTGTTTATGATTCGGAGGGAGATATCCTTTATCTTGAACAATAGTTAAATGAAGATCCTTCACCGTCACTCCCTCCGAAAGAGATTACGATTGAAGAAATCAAAGAAGTACAAACGTCTAATGAAAAACCTCCAGAGCCCGAGCTCAATGATTTACCTCCTCATCTTGAATATGCTTTTCTTGAAGAACCGAACAAGTTTCCCGTCATCATTGCTAAAAATTTGAAAGATGAGGAGAAAACCGCACTTTTGGATGTCCTTCGAAAACATAAGAGTGCCATCGCTTGGCAAATTTCCGACATTAAAGGCATAAACCCATGTTTTTGTACTCACAAGATTTTAATGGAAGATGATTGCAAACCCGTCATACAACAACAACGTAGGGTTAACCCGAAGATCCATGAAGTTATCAAGAAAGAAGTTCTAAAACTCCTTGACGCCGGAATTATTTACCCAATCTCAGATAGCTCATGGGTTAGCCTTGTTCATTGTGTCCCTAAAAAGGGAGGGATGACCGTCATTGCCAATGAAGATATTGAGTTGATTTCCACACGCCTCGTTATCGGATGGAGGGTGTGTATTGATTACCGAAAATTAAATGATGCTACAAGGAAGGACTATTTCCCGCTTCCTTTGATGACTCAAATGCTCGAACGTTTATCGGGAAATAAGTTCTATTGCTTTCTCGATGGTTTCTCTGGTTACTTCCAAATTCTGATCGACCCGCAAGATCAAGAGAAAACGACTTTCACGTGCTCTTATGGAACGTTTGCTTACCGACGAATGCCATTTGGCTTATGTAATGCTCCCAGAACGTTCCAAAGGTGCATGATGGCTATTTTTCACGACATGATCGAGAAGACAATGGAGGTTTTTATGGATGATTTCCCGGTTTTTGGAGATTCTTTCACGTCTTGCCTCTCTCATCTAGACCACATGCTTAAACGGTGTGCAGACACCAACTTGGTCTTGAATTGGGAGAAGTGCCATTTCATGGTTCGAGAGGGCATTGTCCTCGGCCATAAGATTTCAAAATATGGGATTGAGATCGACCGAGCTAAAGTCGACGTCATAGCTAAACTCCCTCATCCCACTACCGTCAAAGGTATTCGAAGTTTTTTAGGTAATGCCGGTTTCTATCGCCGTTTCATTCAAGATTTCTCTAAGATAGCCCGCCCTCTTACTCATCTCCTTGAAAATGATGCTCCGTTTATCTTCACCGATGAATGCGTTGAAGCCTTTAATTTTCTCAAAAAGAAATTAACCGAGGCTCCGATCTTAGTTGCCCCCGACTGGGATTTGCCCTTTGAGCTTATGTGTGATGCAAGTGATTATGCAATTGGTGCAGTCTTGGGACAACGAAAATCGAAACATTTTCAACCCATACACTAGGCGAGTAAGACATTGTTTGAGGCCCAACACAATTACACGACTACAGAAAAGGAATTATTGGCCGTTGTTTATGCTTTCGAGAAATTTAGACCCTACCTTGTCTTATCGAAGACCATAGTGTATACCGACCATTCTGCCCTCAAGTATCTTTTGGCAAAGCAAGATGCTAAGCCTCGATTACTTCGTTGGGTTCTCTGTTGGAATCACTCCTAAACTAGATTACAAGTGTTAGTAATTAATTTGTAATAGTTAGCTTAATTAGGATTTTATGTTAGTATTAAAGGAAAGGCTTATGTAGAAAGCCCATAAGCCTTGGCCCATATCCAATAAGGAAAGGAAGGGACTAGGAGTGTTTCCCTAGCTCCCTCTCCTATAAATATCCTTGTAAACCTTCATTTTAAGGTTGGTTGTTCACTTTCACATTTATTCTATGCATAATCTTTCTTCACATTTATACGCATAAGTGTGTGTGTGTTCATCCGATTCTTTCTTACCTCATTTCTTCATATTGATGCTTGTGTTACATAAATGGGAACCTAACAGTGGTATCATTCGCCAAATAGTTGGGTGAACGATTTTGTTTTTGAGGTTTTCTTTCCTACGCGTAAAGTTTCGGTATTCAAATCTTTATACGCATAAAAGCTTTCATTTTCTCACTTTAAAACTCAATATTCTTGTACTTTAAAGGTTATTTGGTGTTAAAGTTGAAGTTTTTGGTAAAAAGTTTGAAACTTTATGTGTATTTCGATGTTTTTAAACTTGGTTTGATACGTGTGGTCTGTTTTACGCGTAAGGTGCATAAAAGTTTTGGATCATCAAGTTTCACACTTTTGTGTTATTTTGGTGATATTGAAGCTGCTTCATCACAAAAATCTGGTTTAGAAACACTTTTGGGCAGAAATCAAAGTTTTGGAAGCATTTGACAAATCTTACGCATAAGTAAACCCTAGTTTTTACGCGTAAGGTTTTCCTTGGTTTGATCTTCAGTGTTCTTGGTTTACTCAGTGTTTTCTTGCTTGGATAAGCCTGAAAACACTTCGAATTTGTATATCTTTTACACTGGGATAAGTGTAAAGGATTTTTTTGGGCAAAACCCTAGATTTACGCCTAAGCAAACACTTACGCGTAGAATCTTTACGCATAAGCATTTTCTTACGCCTAAGCCTTGTCTTACGCATAAGCAAATCTTACGCATAAGCATTCTACTACTAAGCTTTTGTTTTACGCATAAGCTAAGGTTTCCTTAACCCTACGCTTAAGCTAATCCTACGCGTAAGTTGGTGTTTTTACGCATAAGGTATTTTCTTTTCCTAAGCTTGATTTCTACGCATAAGGATACTTCATCAACAAAGTTTCATTCGACTACAAAGATCCATTTTACAACAAAAGTTTCAAGATGTCTCAACCACCATACTCTAGCTACTTTCCTCATGTGTATCCTCAACAACAACAACAACAACAACTCAATCAACAACAACAAATTTATCAACACTACAACAACAAAGAACAACAATTTGAACAACAATTTCCTCCAGGAGCAATTCAACCACAAATGATTCAACCACCCCCTAGTCTTCAAGTACAACCTTACACAAACTTTCACAATCAACATCCATCTAGGAATACTACGAAGGAACCGTCTTGGTTTGCAAAGATGTGTGAAGCTTTAAGTAGCCAACAATCCATTCATGAGGCTGGATCACTTGATAGACCTCCAATGCTCACTCCTGGAAACTACGATCAATGGGTGATAAGGTTCTTTAGGTTTTGTGATCTAAAGAAGCCACATGGAAAGTTATTGAAGAAGGTCATTCTGGAAGGTCCGTTTCAGATGCCTACTGTCACTACACCCGGAGATCCAAATGCTAATCCACCAAGAGGTTATGTCACCAACGTTGTTAGTCTTAATGAACTCACTACTGATCAACTTCTACACTTTGAAGCCAATGAACTAGCAATGCAATACATCCTTTTGGGATTACCTAATCTGATACTTCGAAGTATTGATGCTCAAAAGACTGCTAAAACAATGTGGGAGCATATTCGTCTTCTCATGGAAGGCACAGAACTCAATCAAGAAGACATGGAATCCAAAATCTACTTGGCTTCTGAACACTTCATGATTGAACCAGGGGAGACATTAGACTCATATCATCATCGATTCTCAGATATCATCAATGACTTGGAAAAACATAACATCATTATGCCAAGAATTGCTGTCAACACTAAGTTCCTGAGTAGTCTTGGTCCTGATTGGGAAAAGTATATCATTTTCATCCGTCAAGCTAAAAATCTTCATCATGCTACATACGGATTGTTGTACGACTATTTGAAGCCCCATCAAAAAGAAGTTGACAAAGAAAGGGTTATCCGTGGACTCCCTGTTTAACCTTCACTTCCTGATAATCAACAATTAGCTTTGTGGGCTCAAGTATGCTATCCTCAATTCCCGAATTTGCCAACAACCTTCACAAATCCTTCACAACCAACTGCAACAATTACCCCATATGATCCGAAATAGCACCAATCTCAAGAAACTCAATTGGTTCCATACAACAACAACAACAATGATCAAGCACTTTATAGTGAATCTAATGAGGATACAGAAGCTTTCGATGCATTGCAGCAAGGGTTTGTCATGATTGCTAGAGCCTTCGCCGATATTCAAACAAATCCAACAATCGCATTCGTACCTCATCAAACACAAGGAATCAGGTTGTTGTTAACAATGGGCGTGTTGAAGTTCAGAATCGTGGTAATGTTCGCCGATGGGGGTGGTCAAGGGTTTAATCCAATGGGAAGGAATAACATGGGTGCCCACAACAACAAAGGGCTCAAGTGGTTGAACAGGTAATGCTCGAATGGGGTTAATGGTCTTCGTTGTTATAACTGTAATGAGAAGGGTCATCTGGCTAATGCATGCCCAAAGCCAAGGACAAGAGGCATCGCTTATCACAAAGAGGCTTTACTCTTGGCTCTTAAGGATGAAGCCGGTGGAACTCTTACCAACAAGGAACAGAGCTTCATGGCAAATGCAGATTCCGATGATGATATGGAGGACTTGCAGGCTAATGCAGCAGTTATGTTGATGGCCAACATGCACAAACTCCACATGAGTGATACAGGCCTAGTGTATGACACAAGGCTTGTCTCGTGTACCGGATCAAACTATATTCATTACTTGATCGATATCTCCGCCAACATCGCATCCGGCAAGGATCGAGTGTTCAACATGAGCCATCTACATCTCATTCCGATGATAATCAAATAGATCCCGTAGTTATATTTGATGATCAAGATGACCTTACGGTTACCATTGATAATCAAGTTGACTCCGTGGTTATACTTGAGGATCTGAATAATGATCATGTTGAGACTCACGTTGAACAAGCTGAGCTTTCGTCTAATCTAGATATTGAGCTCATGACCTAACTTAAAGACCAAGAATCCCTACTGGAAATATGCAAGGAAATCAATAAGCAATTAAAGGACAAAAATGCACTGTTAACTAAGGATAATGAATGCTTAAAGTATCAACTCAACAATTTTCAAACTCAAAAAAAACGTGAAAAAGGTTTTGAAGTCGCTTTTGCTAAATCTTAGCAAAACAGAAAATCATTAGAACAACAGATACGTGATCTAGTCACATTTAAGAATGCTTTGCTGTCTCAAATAGAACAACTGAAATATGATCATAAACAACAACTTAACGCTCTAACTTTAGAAACTCAAAGAGCCAAGTCTGAGTTGTTAACTTGTCAAAAACAGTTCTGTAAGTACAAAAAGCATTCAACGAAACGAATAGATGACTATCTTGAAGAAATTGTCGACTTACAAAACAAAATCAAAGAGTTTCGAAATGTTGTTTATAAACATGGTGAGTCAATCACAACTATTCAAAAGTTTACTTTTAAACCAAATCCAAATGGATATGGACCGAATCTTGCTGATTACAAACCAAAGTTTTCAAATAGAGCATTAAAACCAAATCCTGAAGTTCTACAAAGGAACAAGAATTGATGATTCCATTATGATGTTGTTGAATATAATCGCATGGAGGAATTAGATGCTAAGATGAGAGTCGGTCAAAATTGGAAAATGTTGTTTATAACAAACCATTTAACTATATAAAAGCCGTTACTTTCACACAAAGGATTTTTCTAACACACCTTGGGTTATCACACCTAATTCGAAGTCTTCTAATGAGGGTCCCTTTCCAATATCTGCATAAATTAATGGTCCTTTACCTTCACTCGGTGAAATAAAGCCATTAGCCGAACAATGTAAAGTTATAAAATATTTTGAAACATTCTTATCGGACATCAAACTTTTGGAACGTGAAATTGAAATCAATTCTAAAATAAAAGTTGAACATTTTCAATCGCCAAGCGAGCCCAAAGAGATATTTTTCAGAAAAGAATTTTACCACATGTCCAAATTTGAAAAATTGTGCAATATATTGGGAAAGGGATTTTCACAAGGAACTTGGACTTATGAAAAGAGTTTTCGAACAAACAGAAACATCGATTTCAAATACTAAACGTAAAAATAAAATGTTGAGAAAAGATGTTGATCGACTCTTGGAAGATGTTATATGTGCTGATATCAATAATGTTGTGTTATTACATTCTGTTGCGTATGCATTTGATTATATCTCTGCTAATTCTGTTGATTCTGTTGCAAATGTTGAGAATACTGATATTGTGTCACAAATCACATCTTTAAAAGTTGAAAATGAGCGATTGTTAAACGAGCTTTCAAATGCAAAACGTCGTCTTCAATGGTGTCAAAAAGATTGTCAAAATCGTGAACTCGCTTTGCAAAACAAACTCCACCAGTTGCATACCAAAACTCTTAATCCAAAAGTTGAGCAACTGGATGATGAAAATGTGTCATTAAAGTGTCAAATCTCAAAATATGAACAAGAAATTTCAAAAGTTAAAAAGGAATATAGTGTCATATTTGATTTACTCAAACAGACTCGTGAAAAAGCATCACAAGAACTTGATAATTATCTTGCACACACCAACGATGTCGTACATAGAAATGCACAAATTCGCTCTAAAATTCAAGATTTGTTGCACACTATTGTTGAGTTGAAAGCAAAGCTAAGAAAGTATGATAAGGATAAGCGTAGTAACACTGTAGTAACTGCACCTAAACAGATTCAAAATGACTCTAAAACATCTAATGACAAACCGCAAGAAACTAATGTGCTTCCCTCTACTGAAACAGGAATAGTTGCCTCTTTTCCCAACGCCCACACTTCACTGCCTAGGAGCAATACAAGGAAGAATAGGAAGTTGCGACGTAAGAAAAGAAACAATAAAGAATCTTTGAAGTAGAAGAACACCTTAGGATTTTGAATAAAACTCAAGTTGCACCCAATTTAGATATTATGCGTCGACAAATGTAATGGAAAAAGTGATGTAACGAATGCTGAATCTTTAAGTAATTTAAATGTTATGTTTGAAGCCTCTTGTGTTGGTTGTCGTAAAAGCATGTTTTCTGGTTGTCATGATAAATGTGTTGCTAAGGATATCTTGAATCGTAAGCGGAATAATAGAAAACGGAATACCTCTAGGCCCACTAATACTTCTAATTCTGTGCTAGGTAAACCACCCTCTAGTGTTCCGGCTACGCTCATTGATGTACCCATATAATCCCCTTCACCTCTTAGGAAGAACTTATCACCTAGCGCATTTACTAAAACCAAAGCTAAGACTAGTTGGAGATGGCAGAAATGGTTAGATAACACACTTGGCTTTACATGGATACCTAAAATCATGAACATGTGTGTTTCATCTATATCTGCATCGGAACCCTCTAACTCTTCGGGTTCCACATCTACTTCTATTCCATCTGTGTCGTCTGTGTAATGCAGGTGATACAGATCATCCTCTAGGTTGTTAATAGCGGATGTTCCTAGCACATGACAGGCAATCTCAAACTGTTATCAAACTTTATTTCAAAGTTCATTGCCGTCAGGTTCGAATGATCACTTCGCAGCTATCATGGCTACTGGAGATTACATCAATGGTAACATCGAAATTAGCATAGTTTATTATGTGGAAGGTCTCGGTCACAATCTCTTTTCGGTCGGTCAATTTTGTGATGGAGATTTGGAAGTTGCTTTTCGGGAGAAAATTGTTTCATTCGTGATCTACAAGGAAACGATCTTATGTCTGGTACCCGCAATTCAAGTCTTTATACAATCTCAATGCAAGACATGATTGCTTCATCTCCCATCTGTCTACTTTCAAAGGCAACATCTACAAAATCTTGGCTATGGCACCGTCGTCTCTCACATTTAAACTTTCAAACAATAACCAATATTGCACGATACAAACTTGTTGAAGGTCTCCCAAGATTTCGGTATTCTAAAGAACACCTATGCTCAGCTTATGAACAAGGGAAAAGCACTCGTGCTCATTTTTTCTTCAAAGGTGGAACGCAACTCACAAAGATGTGCTTCATCTTCTTCACATGGATTTGTGTGGCCCGATGCGCGTGCAGACGATTAATGGCAAACGCTACATATTGGTAATTGTAGATGACTACTCAAGATGGACTTGGGTTTTTTTTTTTTTGAAGTAAAGATCAAGCTCCACATATGATCATCACCTTTCTCACGAAAATTCAAGTTCAGAATCTAATCGGACAAATCGAATGCACAAAGGAACCTGAATTTGTGAATCAAACTCTTTATGCATTTTATGAGAAAGTGGGAATTGAGCATCAAACATCCATTGCACGAACACCAGAACAAAACGGAGTTGTTGAAAGACTAAACCGCACGTTAGTGGAAGCCGCAAGAACGATGTTAATAAATGCTAAACTTCCAGACATTACTTGTGGGTGAAGCCATGTCAACTGCATGCTACACTCAGAATCGTTCAATGATTACCAAACGCCACAACAAAACACCTTATGAGCTTATCCATAACCGAAAACCGAATCTCAAACACTTTCATGTCTTTGGATCTCTTTGTTATCCGAATAATGATCGTGATGACTTTGGTAAGCTCAAAGCCAAAGCTGACATTGGTGTCTTTGTTGGATATTGTGAAAACTCTAAGGGTTACCAGATCTGGAATCGTCTTACAAGGGAGATTATGGAAATAATTCATGCTAATTTCGATGAGCTTACAGAAATGGCTTCTGAGCATAACAGCTTGGAACCCGGTCATAACCGTCTAAACATCCCTCAAACCCCATCATCACCGAACCTAGTTTACAACTAACTCGACGTCAAATGGAAACTATTTGCTCCTCCTGTTTAGTGATGATATTGATGAACGTGCTCCACTGTATCAAATGTTTTCGCCTGCCAACCCGATCAAAATCCAATACCGATACACCTGCTACAACAACTACTGTTGAGGAAGCACCACCAGTTGATTCTACAACAACAGTTGAACAAACCGCATCCAACGACGCGGAACCAGCTGATGATATTGTGATCAATGAATTACCCCCACCTGCAGATTATGATCCAAATGCGTTCTTTAATCCGTTTGCAAATGAATCTGCCACACCTGATGTTGCGGAATCATCTACAAGCCATTTGAATCCTCCCAATATGCAGAATGTATATCAAGATCAACCTTCCACACATCGTTGGACGAAAGACCATCCTCTTGAAAACATTATTAGTAACCCGAATCAACCAATGTAATCGACAACGCCTTCACACGATCGGTGAACATTGCATTTATGCACTCACCGTCCCAATCTGAACCTAAAACATTAAAGATGCAATGACCAAAGACAACTGGATTGAATCCATGCAAGAAGAACTAAATCAGTTTAAACGTCTTGAAGTATGGGAATTGGTTGAAAGACCAACAAGGGTCTTCGTCATTGGTCTCAAATGGATTTGGAAAAACAAATTAGATCTGAAGGAACAAGAATCGAAATAAGTCACGTCTGGTGGCTAAGGGTTATAGACGGGAAGAGGGTATTGACTTTGAAGAATCATTTGCTCCGGTTGCTCGCTTGAGGTCATGACGGATTTTTCTCGGCGCGGCTCACATGAACATCACGGTCTTTCGATGGACGTCAAAACCGCTTTCTCAATGGACAACCGAAAGAAATGGTCTATGTTAGCCACCGTAAGGATTCGTTGATCCAGAGTTCCCTAATCACAAACTGAAGAATGCTCTCTACGGTCTCAAACAAGCCCCTCGAGCGTGGTATGATAAGTTATCATCCTTTCTTATCGCCAATAATTTCGTCAAAGGTTCGGTTGACCCTACACTATTCATACAATATCACGGGGCACACATTCTAATCGTTTAAATTTATGTGGATGACATCATTTTTGGGTCAACACATCTAAAATACTCAAACGCTTTTTCAAAACTCATGAAAAAACATTTTGAAATGTCCATGATGGGTGAACTTACGTTCTTTCTAGGACTTCAAGTTCATCAATCACCCTGTGGTATTTTTCTAAGTCAGTCCAAATATGCCCTTGAAATCTTAAACAAACATGGAATGCACAACTGTGACACCTATGCCACACCAATGGCACATACCAAGAAACTGGACGCTTATTTTCATGGGAATTTGGTTGACCCTACCAAATACCGAAGTATCATTGGGTCTCTCATGTATCTAACAACCAGATAGACCTGATATTGTCTTTGTATATCTTTGCTCCGCTTATCACGAGACCAACTGAAACTCACCTCTTCGAGGCTAAAAGAATCCTCCGATACATCAAGGGAACCATTAACTTGGGGATCTGGTATCCGAAGGATTCCGGTTTTGAACTAATAGCTTTTCGAGCCGATCACGCAGTTGCTTAGATTCGGAAAAGTACTTCAGGAGCTTTACAATTTCTTGGTGATAAACTGGTGTCATGGCAATCGAAAAGCAGGATTGTACATCGCTGTCCTCAACCGAAGCAGAATATGTAGCCATGTTCGCGTGTTGTGCTCAAGTCATTTGGATGAGAACACAACTCAAAGACTATGTTTACGTATTTGACAGTAATCCCGATGTACCTGTGACAATCGAAGTGCTACTGCGAACTCGTGCAACTCTGTTCAACATTCAAAATCAAAGAACATCGATCTTCGATATCATTTCATCAAGGAGCATGTGGAAAAGGGTACCGTTGAATTATACTTTGTGGGTACTGAATACCAACTGGTAGATCTTCTCACCAAAGCCTTGGCTCCTGCTAGGTTTACAGAGTTGGTCCACCGGATTGGTATGCGGTGTTTGACTCCAGAAGAACTAGATGAACTTTTAAAACAATCTTAAAACTAGTCAAACACCAAAACCTCTTTTGTAAATATTTTCAAAAACAAAATACAAAAATATGAAATCTGATAAAACTACAAAAATATTGTCCTATCTATATTCTTTTTTACATGGCAAGTACAAATCTTCCGTCAACACTTTCCTTTTTCAAAATTCAGTATTTTCTCGGTCAAGTGTTGAGGGTGAGAAAGTAAATATTTTTCGGTTTCATAAAACCTTGTACTTGAATGTTACCTTATCCCGGTTGTTTCTTTGTTAATGGTGGTCACATTTCTGGTTTACGGACTCTCCCCGGACTCAAATTTAAAAAATTTCATTATTTCTTAAGTCGAGGGGGAGTGTTGTCAAGTTTCTTTCCAAAACTATACATCATAACTTAACCAAAGTGGAACTTATGGGCTGTGGATGAAAATGGTTGAGGTGGAGGGACCAATGTTGTAAAAAGCTGAAACTAACCTTTAACAAAACCCTTAACCAAATTTTTCAAAACATTTATTACACTACATTTAATATCCTGATTACTCCCCTTTACCCAAAAAATACATTTAATATCCTCAAGCACCTAATCCACGCATAAGATTCAACCCACCAATCCGTGCTTTAATCTTCGAATTTGTAAGTGTTTAAACGTTCTAGGTGATTATCTAAACATAGGTTTTGATTTGTTTCAAATTCCAACGGTTAGATTTGTCTCTAGGTTTGATTTCATGTTCTACGCATAAGCGTATGAACATGGTTAGATTTGTCTCTAGGTTGTGTTAAAATGTTTAAATAATCATTCTTAAACCATTTCTATCAACCAAATCCACCTAGAAACAACGATTGATCATTTTACAAATTAGGGTTCATACGCATGTTTTGCGCGTTTTCATATGAGAGTGTTTCTGGTTAAAAAGATGGTTGTTTTATGCCTTAGACATTGTTAATTAACCAAAACAACTCTTGATTTGATCCCAGAAACACTAATTTTGTGAAAATTAAGAATTAGGGTTTATGTTCATATGAATTGCGTATTTTTGAATCAGGAGGTTTTAGGTGTTAAAACTTGTTATAACATAATCATATAACCTCTAAGATATCTCAGAAACCTTTTGGTGTCAATCCTATGGCTAGATTTCTTAATCGTAATATTTGAATGCTAGGGTTTAAGTTTCTACGCGTAAGTATATCCTACGCATAACTGGTATTGATTGTGTGTCCATGTGAAAACTGAAAGGGTTTGAATAATATGTTAATAAATGTTTTATGATGAATTTGTTTCGGTTTTGCGCGCGTGAAATATTCGAATCAAGGTTAACGTGTTCTACACGATAAGGATCACCTTACGCGTAGAATGTTATGCGTAAGAGAAATCTTACGCGTAACCTTTACACGTAAGGTTCTACAAAGGGACTACGCGTATCCTGTGAAGGATATGCGTAAACATTGAGTCTTACGCATAAGGTTCACTCTTACGAGTAACCTTACGCATAAGCTCTATCATATGCTTAGTCGTAAGCTTATTGCTAAGTTCTTTTCTTACGCGTAAGTCAAGATCCTACGCATAAGCTTATGCCTACGCGTATGGTTTACTGTTTACGCATAAGCTTGCAAATCCTACGCCTAAGCCTAATTTTTAACCAAATTTGTGAATTGTTACGCGTACAAACTTGTAAACAAACAAATCATAATGTCACGAAACCAAAATGTCATTAATAAGCTTAAATGGTTAATATGTTGTGAAAATAAGTGAAAATTTTGAACTTTAAAACTCAAAGTTTATCAACTCACGAATCTTATCACGACTACTTTGGACTATTGGACAAACAAGTGACATTGGACTCGTAACATTCGTTAACATATCATATTCAATAATTAGACAATAAAATCAACTTTTGACTAACGTAATGTCTTTCGATATGTTGGTTCTTTTGGCTAAATATCTTTCAGATCACGATATGGATGTCCAAATGGAAAACGTTGATGCACCAAATGTTCTCTCAATTGAAGACATCTTCCCCAACGGTTACACAATGAAGATCAGGAAGAACAACCTCAGAGTTGATTTTGACAACTTCACTTGCTCTGAGTCTTCTTGTCAGTGCGGTGGATATTCAAGACTCACCCATACCGTAACATGCTAACAAATTCGCATCGTGCCGAGATCTATTTTCACCAATTACGCACACGATACAAAAGATCAAAGGTCAAAGTATCGTGACGGTGACGCTTAACCACAAACAAGTCACCATCACTCCTGCAGATTTAAGTACGTTCTTCTTCTTCCAACCATTGAGTCTACCGAGTTCTCGCTACTACTACGGAAGAGGTCGTTCTCCAATTCATGGTCGACATCGGCTATGATGAAGTTGCTGGAGTTATCACAAAACACTCCTCAGTAGATCTCAAGAATATTCCCCAACCATGGAGAACACTGTACATTATGATTGCTAATTCCGTTTCCGGACGTGGACGGTGGCTATGAGCATCCGAAGCTCATGGAACTTCAAATCTTTTGGGGCATGGTCAACATTAAACACATCGAATTTGCAGCCTCGATCCGGGACGACATGATGACTTACTGAAAGGCCGGCTCCAAGATCCCTTATGTCGATACAAAAATTGTTGATCGAAAGGATTCTTGAAACCAATCCAGATATTCCCCAAAGACTTGAAGACCCCAACCATCACTCCGTGCTACTTGAACCCACACTCAACATACTAAGATTCAAAGAATCAACCACGAAGAAACAGGTGTAGTGTTGCCGGATTATCTTCTCTCCGATGAAATCAAAGGACTTCAATCGCATAAACGATATCAGTAGCAGTTGAAAGCGAGCAAAGTAGGTTTCATTGATGGTAAGTCTTCGGTACACTTTGTTAGGAAGACCAGGAGAGGCAAGCGTCGGAAGTATTGCGAGCCGAGTAATGCGAGAAGGTACCCAAAGAGAACTCACACACTCAAGAAGAGAGTTCCTCTTACTGAAGCCATCCCTATTCCCAAACCTAAACCAAAAATAATGGACGAGGACTCAGAGGACATTGAAACAAATGAAGAGATTATCTACTCGGAATTTTCAACTGATGATACTCAAACAGTCGCAAAACCACTCAGTCCCAAGTCTAACAAAGGGAAAACTTCAGTGCTTGAGCACGAAGAAGAAAGCTCAGAAGAAGAGCCATTGGATGAAGACAGAGACTACAGAAAGAAGCTTAAGAACCTCAGACTCCAACATGTTGCTAAAGAGTTCGAACATCAACAAACTCGTGGCCCTAGAGGGTCAAGTGGTGGTGCACTAACTACACCAATTTCCGATGCGGTTAATCAACCTGATAAGGGAACTGGTACCACCACCCATGAACAACAACAAAAGCAACTTGAGGATTCTATCACCTATGACTTTGAGGAACCATAAATGGAGAAGTCCGAGAAAATTCCCCGATGAAGGTGTTGAGGGCCGGCTAAAGAAAAGCGTAAAAGGAAGCTCAAGCTCAAGCGGATGAAGAAGCTAGGGTTAAGGCGTAAGAAAAGGCTCAAGCGGAAAAGGAAGCCAATGATTACATTCTTGATAGTCCTGCACGGCAAGGAACAAACTTCCGAGACACCAAAGGACCCTGAGCCTCCTCATGTCTCATCGTCATCAGACTCATCTTCTCACTCATCACCTCCACCATCCAAAGCAACCACCGAGATCCGCATCCGTGAGATCGATTAAGAAGCCAACCGACACCGGGCATCCCGAGCAAAGACAAAGATTGTTAAAGCCATCAAGCAAGTTAGGAAGAAAAACGTTGTCAACAAGAAACTCAATCAACTACGACAGAGTCAACCTTCTTCAAAATGGGATAAACCGGATGTTGAGAGAAGGGAACAGATCCGAATTTTCTCAATCGAGACATACAGGTGAAATGAACAAGACGATTAGGGAATATACTCATAAGTTCCTTCTCGACACTGTTCCAGGAGTGACAAGAGAGATGTTCACCAGAAAACTCTATCCGAATCTCATGCAGTTGGTCAAGCAACCAATAAAATCAACGCCTTTATCAATAACAATAAACCCAACTGAGTGTGAAGCTGTCTCCGATGCAGAAATGGTTTCCAAACTGGTATCACAAATGTCAAAACGATCTGCAACGTTTACTTCTGACAAAGGTAAACTGTTTGAAGCATTGCTGAAATACCAACTTAAAACGTCATGCAAAGCAGTAGCTGAAAGACCAAAGCGTCCAAGACACGATGATGATCAGGATAAGGATAAAGAGTCCAAACGCAAGAAGAAGTCGATGACTCCTCCTATGCCACCTCCACCCCAAAGGACCTCCACCAAAGAAGATCTCCTCCTCGTTCTACTCCTATGGGAAACGTCGGACTCGAGTCACCACCCCAAACAGAGAAAACCTATGTGATCATTTGAATACACCGGGTGGAGACGATGAAGATGTCCCTGAGCCCCAACAATAACCCACCTCTTCTGCCACAACAAAGAAACCAGAATCATCATCAAAGCCAAAGAAAAAGAGAAAGACGACCGATGTTGTCTCATGGCTAGATGAAGACACAACCGAAGAATATGACTGGTTTTCTAGACTTGTTGATGCCACCCCCTCATTACCAGAAAGTCAAGAAATGGTAGATGGCCGAATAATGGAGCATGTGAAGCTTATTCAGGAAACGTTTAACGTGAAGAAGATGACTAAGGCAGAGTTGCGGCGAATCAAGAATGATGCATTTCAACTATTTAAAGACAGCTCAGAAAGTGCAATTGAAGTCGAATATCATCTTGATAACATTGCATGAGCCATGTCTAACAACATTGATTGGCTCAACCCTGAATCAAACATAGACTTCACCGCACTGCACAAAGCTCCATACTACAATGATTGGACCAAACCTCTACCTACCATTGGCCGACCGGATCAACCCAAGATTCCATTCCGCTATTTCTTCAACAACGACCTTGAGTTTCTTCTACACGGTAGCGATGTCTCCAAGAAATACGCTACATCACTCACACTCCTTTCCGGCAGAATATACTCCAACAACATAGCCATCGAGGAATACGCCACACACATGTTTGCTGACAAAGTGGAGAAGTTTGACATCGATGCATTGTATGGGATTCATCATTGGCCTGAACGCCGAAGAATCTACTATAAAAGCTGCCAGGTTCTTAAGTCAAAGAAGGAAGTGTTCAGTGAAAAACGGATCATTGCTATTCAACATGTTACCCTGTCGTCAAAGTGGGACTACACATTCCTTAAAAAAATAGTGGTCAAACGACAAGGCGAAGAGGAATATGACTTCTGTGAAACGGATTTTCCGAGATTGTCGATAAATGACGTTGAAGATATGTATCTCGCCAAGGTACAAGGACGAATGCGGCATTTCTCTACAAATATCCAACGCGAGTACATCAAGTCATTACTAATCTTCATCAGAAGCATTGTGATCCAAGAACGTGTAGAAGACATTCAACTTGCCGTGGAATCTTATTAGAAACGTGTCAATCTCACAAAACCTCAGCTCGACCTTCCCGACATAAACCAAGTTGCTCAGTACACCTTAATCAAGAAACCATTTGGGGTAGTCTACATAAGTGAACTACACCACAATTGCTTTATGGCGTGCAAAGAGCTATACAAGTTTGGGGATCACAAATTGAAGAAAGTCAGGGATGGTTTAGCTTATCGGTTAAAGGAGATACATGAAGGCATAGGGTCGCCGAAGAGATGGAATTCGAGGGATAGAAGGGATGTTAAGAAGATCATCAAACGGATTAATGAAAGGTTGTTCAAGCGGGATCAGTTCAGAACATTGGAGAATTTCTTTGGTGGTCGTCCCAAAGATATCTCTCACAGTATCGCCAACGCGTCCGTAACGTATTCGTAGTTATTCGGATTACCGAATCTCCCGTAGCCCTTGATCTGTTTTCTCTTATCATATTTTGGATGTGTAATTTATTTATGACAATGGCTTGTGCACACATAACAGTGCACAGCCCGTACTTGTAATGAAAGGACCCTGTGGTACGCTCCAGTGCCACAATCCTATAAAAGGAGCGAAAGCTTCTTACTTTTGAGTAAAACTAATCAAAACTTTCATTTTCAAAGTTTTGCTCAAAAGAACAAGTACTTCCCCTTATGTTTTTCAAAACCTCAAAAGTAAATATTACTTGTTGAGGGGGAGTATTTGCTTTAAAACTTTGTTCATAAAATTGTTCTTCGTGGTAATCTTCCCACAAAACCCGAAATGGACATATTCGATATCAAATTTCGTCAAAAATAACACTTATATGCCATTTTTGAGGGGGAGAAAAATTATGTGATAAGAAATATGTTGTGAATTGCCAATGAATCGTCGTGCCATAAAGACTTAACCAATAAATTGACGAGATCTTAAATGTTAGTAACTCGAAAAGACTTGTCCGGGACGGGTAATAATTTCAAGCTAGTTTGCTAGTGATGTAAATGTGTCTCGCAAAGGACTTGTCCGAGTAGAATGTACCATTCGAGAAACTCTTGGTAGACATGAACCTTGACGGGTTTGACAACCTTTCAAGGTTTGTCCACACCTTCAAGGTAGTTATTAGAGCTAGTCGTCACCTAAAAGCTGACAATGTAACTCTTTAACTATGCAACGTAACCGTGTCTCGCGGGGGATTGTCTATCTTGAGTTGATCAATTCAAAAGTGTGCACTCTTCTCTCACCGTCGCATTTCACGTCAAAATACTTAAGCACGTGTGGAGGGAGTATTTCAGGCAAATTCTAAACTCTCACAAGGTATAAAATGCTTTTACTCATAACCACTTTGAGAGATTTTCAAGATAATGGTTTTAATGGCAACATAAGTTAGTCATGGTGTTATAAGGTGACTAAGGTTAGGAATAACCGTCCTATGATCCGCCAGAGCTGGAGGGATCTACCCAAGGACACCACCAATAGTTAGAATTAGAAGTCCTTAGGTATGATTATAAAAAGGAAAAACGAGAATCGAAGAAGAAAGAAGAGTTGAATAATTAAAAGAAAAGTAAAGAAAAGGGTGAAAATAAATAGCCCTCAGTTATTCAACTTAGGGCAGATACCGGGTTCAATTCATATGCTACTGGTTGTCACTTGATGACACCGGTATTGAAGATTAAAGTCGTCATGGACCCAATGACGCATGCACTAAACCTTCTTAGCCACTCAAGCTTCTCTCAACAGAAGCTTGTTTCATTCTCACAGGGAACCCTACGTAAACTATCGGCTTTCTCTTAGAGATTGCTGGTATTGAAGAAGGAGACACTCTCCCTAGTCTCCGCTCAGAAAACCAAAGCGCACTATTGAGTCTAGAGCCACGAGATTCATCAAAAGATCTCTTAGGTACACTTGACATTTCATCACTTGTCGTTCAACATTAAGGACGCAAGTGATCCATTACCGAGTCCTACACGGATCTTAGCAACTGTCGAGAACATTTATGAGAGGTTCACACATGTGATCCTCAGTGATTGAATGGAAACTCCTGCCAGGTCAACATCAAAGCCCCCGACAACGGCGGTAGGTCACCGGTAACTCCTTGTGGGTTACGCTTAGTGTGTCTCAAACGGTCCTACGGTGTGGTGATGCTTAGTACCTCGACTCATCCGAACTCAGTAGGTGTACCGTACATCGCGTTATCTCACTTATGGACCTAGCCAGAAACAATTTTTGTGAGAATTAGAGTCGTGTTTTCACACTATGCTATTAACACACTCGAAGTTCAAATTTGTAAGCGCTGGATTATTTCTAACCCATGTTTTATGTTTTCTTCTTATGGATGCTCATTGGTGTAAAAGATCGTGCGCGGATTCTTCACATGCTCATACCAACATCAACACTAATTGAAGTTCTCTCAAAAGGCAACACAAAGTCAGAATGATTCTTCATCAAAGCCAAAGAATCTACAAAGTTTTAAGACTAAGAGAACTACATCGATCTGAAATCCAACGTTAAAGAGTGTGAGCATGTTGGAGAAGGAGACACCTTTGAGCAACGAAGGCCGGACTGATGCGGATACCAACAACATACTATCACTACCACCACAAAAACAAAGATAATGAAGACGTCAAAGCCGAAAAACTTCAAAGTAAACAAGATCCCCAGCTGGGAGATTGTTGGAATCAAGACATTTCTTCTCACAAGAAAGAAGAATGTGGGAAGGCGCTCAAAGCTACTATTACATCTGCACCTACAACGTTATCACTCATATCATTAATCACCAACACTTAGGGGGAGATTGTTGGAATCACTCCTAAACTATATTACAAGTGTTAGTAATTAATTTGTAATAGTTAGCTTAATTAGGCTTTTATGTTAGTATTAAAGGCAAGGCTTACGTAGAAAGCCCATAAGCCTTGGCCCATATCCAATAAGGAAAGGAAGGGACTAGGAGTGTTGCCCTAGCTCCCTCTCCTATAAATAGCCTTGTAAACCTTCATTTTAAGGTTGGTTGTTCACTTTCACATTTATTCTATTCATAATATTTCTTCACATTTATACGCATAAGTGTGTGTGTGTGTTCATTCGATTCTTTCTTACCTCATTTCTTCATATTGATGCTTGTGTTACATAAATGGGAACCTAACATTCTCCTTCTTCAAGAGTTTGATGTTACCATTCTTTACAAAAAAGGAGCGGAGAACCTTGCTGCCGATCACCTTTCTAGACTAGAGAATCCCCATCAAAGTGTGCTCGAGAAAAAGGAAATCACGAAAACATTTCCTCTCAAGACACTTGGAATGATTTCTAAGAAAGACCCAAACACCCCATGGTTTGCCGACTTTGCGAACTACCATGCGGGGAATTTCATTGTGAAAGGGATGTCGTCCCAACAAAAGAAAAAGTTCTTTAAGGATGTTAAGCATTATTTCTGGGACGACCCCTACTTGTTTAAGATTTGTGCGGATCAAGTAATCCGGCGGTGTGTTCATGGCAAAGAGGCCCTTGATATTCCTAATGCTTGCCATAACGGACCCACCGGAGGCCATCATGGTGCGAGCTACACCGCTAAAAAGGTTTTGATTCCGGTTTTATTGGCCTACCATATATCGAGATGCCCATGATTTAGTTAAGTCATGTGACTCATGCCAACATCAAGGGAAGATTTCGCAAAAAGACGAAATGCCACAAAATGCTATTCAAGTCTGCGAGATTTTCGACGTTTGGGGCATCAATTTTATGGGGCCATTTCCATCATCTAAGGGTAATAAGTATATCCTCGTGGCCGTCGACTACTTGTCCAAATGGGTTGAAGCGAAGGCGCTCCCCACCAATGATGCCCGAGTGGTTGTTAAGTTCTTGAAAAACTTGTTTTCCCGA
This sequence comes from Chrysanthemum makinoi, assembly GCA_910596185.1. Classification (NCBI taxonomy): domain Eukaryota; kingdom Viridiplantae; phylum Streptophyta; class Magnoliopsida; order Asterales; family Asteraceae; genus Chrysanthemum; species Chrysanthemum makinoi. The sequence continues at coordinate 168,850,548 of OU343221.1, read as the reverse complement.
TTCGGAGCACCTCGTGCTATCATCAGTGATCGCAATACCCATTGCTATAATGAACAATTTGCTAAGGTAATGGCTAAATATGGGGTTACTCACCGTCTTTCTACCGCGTATCATCCGCAGATGAGCGGACAAGTTGAGGTCTCCAATCGTGGTTTGAAAAGGATATTAGAGAGAACCGTAGGAGAAAATCGAGCTTCATGGGCCGATAAGTTTTTTGGGTAAAAGGGTTAATTCAACCCGGTAAAATATATTACGCCAAAAACATTGAAGTACAAAGGATGAGGGTGAATCCCTCATCACAGTCCCTTAGGACACTTACAGACTCTCCTATAGGAATGCAACATTATTCCTATAACATATAATATAAGCGTGACAGACCACACTTATAACTAAACATCAGACTACAACGATAACAAGAATAAAAATAAATGCACTTCAAGTAAAAATACTTGGATCTTCATGTCACCATAGTAGTCCAAACTTCCAGCGTCTTCCAAATATACAATATCATGGTCCTCAAATTAAAGTACAGTTCACAAGTTTCACACAACGGTTGTGAGGACTCTAAAACCACGGATAGAGCAGCAAGCACAAAACTCGCTCCAAACATGTATGTTGAGATGCAAAACTGAACGCCAATAATAATAACCAACAAATACGTATAAAACCAACGCACATCCACAATAGTACTACTAACCACCAAAGAAACACCCAAACTGTAATGAACATAATCAACATAAATATGTCCAAGCATAACGTCCAAGAAGTAGTAGCATGTCCATTAACCAACCTAGGGTTTATACACAACCCTAACTTCCAATCATCAAAACACTATATCCATGCTATTACCAAAGAACAAACCAATAGCAGTAAGATATAGTGAAATAAACAAACCATAAGGTTAAAAAACCTTAACTTGCATCCTGAAAACCACATCGACCTGCTATGATAATCATACTATGACAATGCCAATGCAGCCGATCCAAGTATTGTATATTATACAATAGCATGGTCCAAACGATCTCCCAGCAGGCCAAAGAATAAACAGATTCCACATCAAACCATTGCTGGAACACCATGAAAAAGGGTATGATACCAAAACAATACCCTACCCGCATCATCACCGCCCCTCTCAACCCACATACATGGATACACCACAGACAGAAAAACGATAGGTAGATCGACTTACAGAATAACGAATGGACAAACCATCCAACATGCATAAATTACCAATCACAACAAATAATCTGAAACCCTAAAAAGGAATTCGCTCTTGAAAGCGACCCTAAACCTAACAATCGATCCTTATATGGAGAATAGAAGGCGGTTAGGGATAGTCATGATCCCCCAATTACAATCGAATAACGGTTAAAAAAGATAAACCTTAAAACAGATCGTTAAACGATAACAAAAAGAAGAAACCCTAACCCAATGAATCGTAACAGTAAGAACAATAAATTAGGGTAACTATAAGGGATAAAGATCTAGGGACGATTACCAAAGCACACCACTCCTATGAGTTCACAACATAAAATTTTTAAGACGATTTTAGAGGTTGTTTTGGCCGGAAAAGGAAGAAGAGTGGTGGCCGGCGATCGCCCCTAGTGAGAGAGATTTTTAGGGTTTTTTCATGGGCCGATAAGTTAGATGATGCATTACGGGCTTTCCAAGATCAAGCATACAAGACACCCATCGGGTGCACCCCATTTAAGTTGGTGTATGGAAAAGCTTGTCACTTGCCCATCGAGCTCGAGCATAAGGCATATTGGGCTTGGAAATGTGAACTTTGACCTTAAGACCGCGTGTGATCACCGGAAAGTTCAATTGAATGAATTAAATGAACTTAGGGATCAGGCCTACAAGAATTCTTTGATTTACAAAGAGAAGACTAAGAGGATTCATGATGCTAAAATCAAAAACCGCGTGTTCAACGTTGGTGATCAAGTCCTCCTCTTTAATTCTCGTTTTAAGATATTCTCGGGCAACTCAATACCCGTTGGTCGGACCATTCACCGATTGCTCGTGGTTTTCCCATATGGAACTTTAGAGCTTTCTCAGCCCGATGGCCCAAATTTCAAGGTGAATGGTCATCGTGTGAAACATTATTTTGGAGGGGACATCGCGTCTATGGTTGTCCCGGATCTCCAAAATTTCCCCATGGACAATTGAATTTGGGGATCGAGTCAAGCTAGCGACTGGTGACCAAAAAGTGATAGCGCCGTGGGAGGCACCCCATGATTATCTTTATCTTCTTTCTATTTTCTAATAAGTGACGTGAAGGGGTTAGCCTCTTCGATTTCTCGTGTTTGGTTGTTTGTGATGTGTTGTCCAGGATTTTGCTGATATGAAGACTCTCGTACTCGAAGTGTGTCTTTTCTTCACTCGTGTTTCATGATCGATGCTGAAGAAAATCCGATATCCGAAATCTTATCGACTAACGTTTATCTTTAAGCTTACTTAAACGGATTTTAGATTTTCATTGATACCCTTGCCTTTAAACATTGAGGACAATGTTTCGTTTTAGTCTTGGGTGGGTAATCTTCGATTTGATTTGACCATTCTTGCTTATTCTCTGTTGTGTACTCTCGTAACCCCGTTTTTCCTTAGAAAATAAAAAACATTTGCAAAAATGACAAATTTAAAATTTTTTTGTAAGCTTTTACTAGTTTTATGATTGAAAAGTCTTCGCTAGTCTCTTAGAAGTTACTTTAAATATGCGTTTTCTTGAAAAAGTCTTTGCTAATTGCTTAGACAAGAGGCTATATAATGCGATTCTAGCTCACAAGGCCAAGAATTTGCGAGTCTCCCTAAGTGATTTTAAATACGCGAAGCTTAAACAAGATTTGCTAGTTTCTGATAAGTGACTTTAAAAATGCGAGACTTGAGATTTTTTGACGAAGCATTTGCTAAGTTAATATATGTTTTGACAACTTGTTGACTTTCCGCTGGTGAGAGTAGGAATAGAATTCTGACTTGACCAGGCGTGTTGAGCCCTAGCTTGTTCCCTTAATCATAGATAATCTAAAATTATCGGCTAAGCATCCGCGGATCTCATTATTTGGGATTTTAAATTTGCGGAGATCGAGGAATGATAGAGTTACTTATGAGCCCATCGAAGGTAGATGGTTCTCTTTAGAGCCCATCGAAGGTACTTGTGGCTTTTTGCTCCCACAAAATTGTTTCACCCCATATATGTCTAATAATAATTAGAGATGTTGAGTTTTTGGTGATAGTTAGTTCTTTATCTTCTTAAAAGAATCTTTTTTTTAAAAATTGGGTGTCATCAAGGACTCATAATAAATAAAGTAATAAGTAATAAATAAAGTTATGAGCTGCGGTTCGAGATCAGACCCTTGAATCCTTATTTTGAAAGTAGGCGTTTAGGTCTTGGCTACCCTTTTACGCCGGCCCTTGGACCTCTAGCCAGGATTGGGTGAGGTCTTGGTTTAACACACTGGGATCCTCATTTCATGAAGCCTAGAGTCTTGGAATTCTCCGTCAGAACGCCCTTGGATCCTTTATTCAAATGTAAGGTCTTGAAATTACCCCATGAAGCTTCGTAGTTCATAGCTCATATAAGTAAAAGTATAAGTGCAAAAAAAAAAAAAAAAGAAAAGAAAAGTAAAAAATATAAGTGAATAAAATTCATTGATGTGGACCTCATTTTTAAGACAATGGTTCTTAAAAGAAGATGGATAACTAATTAGCGACTTAGCTTCATATCTTTATCGGATTAAAAATTATCGAAACGAGAAACTTGAAGAAATTCATTTCTCACAAAAATAAAATAAATAGAGGAAAAATAGGAAAATGGGAGCAAAAGGTAATTACGAAAGTAACTTCCATGGGTAGTGTTAGCATCTAAAGTCATATTTAACAATGATTTCGATTTTACGCTTAGTTTGGGGACTTGGGAAAAATCAGGAACGATGTATTCTATCCGTATGGTCATTTCGCGTTGAGTTGTGTTTCCTACTCCGTGATCCTAAAATGTCGTTTGAAAAATGTTGGAGTTATTGATCGACATGAAAGTTCAACAAACCGTCACTCATAATCGGAATGTGCTTAATCGTAATATCTACATGTGAATTAAAAGGTAAACGGGGCATTTTTAGAATTAAGGGATTTTTAATCTCTTTTGAGGAATCTTTGCTACTTCTCATAGGTTTAGTATAAAGAGATTGAAATCCTTGGTTTTAGAAGCGTGAGTTGATTGCATGCGTGGGGGACACGACAATCGTCTAGTCTGGTATTTTGGTATGTGCTAAAACACATACCATTTCTTCCAAAATAGACCCAATATAACTTAAAAAGAGCCGTTTATTCCTAGTATCTGTTGGTTTCTTGAGTTTATGCATGTGCAGTCTGGTTGACAAAACACAAAAGAAAGCAAATCCAGACAAAACCGAGCACGAGAGAAAGAGTGCTAAAGCTGAGCCGGCAGGTCAGAAGTGAGCATTTGTGAAGATTTTATCTTTGAGAGGACGATTTATGAAAGATTTGTTCAACTTTAAAGAAATGTCAGAATCAGTCCCTCAAGTTTCAATAATTGGCAGAAATTACCACTGGAGATTTAGAATTGGCAAATTTAGTCCTTGGTTTATTTGAGACTGACAAGAAAGGCCCTTGGTTTACATTTTTAGAAATTACACTTTTGATCCCTTGAAAATCAGGAATTACACTATTGGTCCTTGTAGTATTATCTGGATTTACTTTTAGTCCTAATCTAATCCATACAACCTTTGGCCCAAGTCCTTCATAAGCCCAATTAAGCCCAGGTCAACCCTTCACTAATACCCGGTCAAACCCACTCAAATACTCGGTCAAATGGTCAATGTTTACCTCGGTCAAAATTAGTCAATTAATAATAATTTACTCTTACCGCCAAATGTTTTCCCCAAATCCATTTACCTAGAAAACACTAAGAACCCTAATTTACGCTTTCCACCAATTGGCCAATTCCACTACAATTAAGGACAAGAATGTACTTTTACCTGACACACTGACACACGGAATGCCACGCTGGCAATCTGTGTGTCATTCCACCCCATCCCTCTTCCTCCGTTGGTCGACCATCGTGGGAGATATGATCCAAGGGTCCAGATGAAGTGATTGAAGATGTGAATTGATCAAGGGTTAGAAACGCCAAGAGAAAGCAACGATGCAAGGTTCGATCCTTCTTCAGGCTTTAGATCGGCTATAAATACCTCCTTCATTTTGCTTTGTATCCATGTAGTAGTAGCTTAATAGTGTTTTCAATAGTTAAATCCATTTCTGTATTTTAAATTCTATATCGTACTCAGTTTCAATTAATAAAAGTATTTTAGTCTTAATTTTCATTTAATCTCAATCTCTGGTTTGTTATTTTTATTGGTTTATTATCATTGCTATTAATTATTTTTTAGCTTGTCTCTCATATTTTTCAGTTTATAATCTCATATAAACAAAAATAAAAAAAATAAGAAAATTACTTTAAAAAATTAAAAAATCTCGAATCGGTTTTAAAGTTGATATCTTAAGCTCTGTTAAGCTCATTAATAGCTTATTAGTGTTTAACTAGCTTCTACTCGGATCCTACTTTCAAAATACACTTTGGTCAAATTAAGTCAAAACTGCAGATTCATAGTTTGGATTGTTCTGGTTTACTGATATGGAGATGGAATTGGGTTGATTCAGATTCAGTTGGGTTGATACCAAGTTTAGGATAGTGGTTAATTGATTTCAAAAGCAAACGATAGTGGTTGGACTCTTGTAAGTTCCATTTCTGCTTCATTATTGAATCTATAGCTAGAATAGATTAATCTGCTTTTATTGTGTTTAATTCAGTTTAATTAGTCATTGTTTAGCTTGTTTGTTTATTGTTATTGTTAATCTTAGTTTGAATTTAAGCCTGCTTAAATCTGTTATATCTGCAATAAATAGATCAGTTAGACTTTAGGTGTTAGATTTTTCTTTAGTTAGTTTAGTCTAAGTATATTCTAGTTATTTGAATCTGAATTGAAGATTACTTTAGCCTGGATTTGAGTTTGGCTTAGAAAATCGTGAAAGCCTTCATTAAGGAGTGTTTGGATTATTGAATAAATCGTGTTAGAGGCTTTTAGGTGATGGATTTCTGTTGCATCATAATAGTATAGGTTCATCTAGTGTAGTTAGTTCAAGCATTTGCATCTTAGATCACTTAAAGTCAACATCTCATTTAATCGCTTCTCATTTACATTTACGTTTGGAACTAGTTGCTCAAATTTTGCATATAGGAGTTATAGTAGTTAAAATAGCTTGCATCAGTCTTAGTTCATCCTTAAACATCATTATCATTCAGAGAATTTGGATCAAATTTCACTAAAGTCAAAGATCATTTCTCGTCTTAAAAGTCAAAACATCAAAAGTGGTTTATTCATGAAACTTTCTCGATTTTTAATTGCTTCATTTCTCGTCTAAGTTGATGAAAATTTGGATTTGATAACTTTTGTTGGTAATCTATTTAAAGATATTTTTGTTAAATTTTTGTGAATATTTTAAGAGGATCAACAGTGTTTGAAAAGAATTTGTACTTGTGCACACTCGATGTTCATGAGCAGTGTGCCTGTGCATTTTGAGTCGTAATAGGCTCATTAGAGCTTTTTAAGGCTCAATTTTGGTTTATAGTTTCCTTGGTAGGTAGTCTCTATGTTCCAACTTCTGGTTTTATATTTGGCTTAATTTAGGTAGCTTATTTTTAGCCTGCAAAGTAGTGCATCAGGCCTGGTTGTCATTTAAGTTGAATCTGAACCTAATACTTGTAGCTTGTTAATCAGAGGTGTAATTTAGTTGATGTAGGTAAATTGCAAGTAGTTATAGCTTATTTCAGGTTCTAGTAGCTTATGGTACATTAGTGTAGCTTATAACTTTTTCCAAGTAGCTTATTCTATATCAGTTTCAAAGTAGCTTACATTTCCAGTGATCCAAAATATTTTTTGTTATTTTTCCTTGATTTCATAATCACTTTTTAGAATTTTCCTGAAATTTCCATATTTTTCTAAAGCTTCTAGCTATTTTTCTGATTTTAAATTAGGTTTTAATATTTTTTTAATTTGCTTTAATTGAAAATAAATCAGAAAAAGTTCAAAAAAATATGTTTTCAATTTCACTAGATTAATATAAATATAAAAAGCCAAAAAAATAATTTTCCATCATTTTCCTAGTTCAAATAGTAATTTTTAGCAGTTTAATTAGTTTAAAATAGTATTTAAATCATATAAATTAGAAAAAAGTTCAGAAAAATACAAATTAAATTTTGAAAAGTCTTTTTAGTTATTTTAGATTTTCGAAAAATACTTTCATAATTTTTTTAACTCATTTTCATAATTTTTAGTTAATTAGATCTAATTTTAAAATTATAAATTAGTTTTTAATTCAAATAAATTCAAGAAAAATCATAAAAATTAGTTTTATATCTTAGTTAACTTTTAAATTGCATTTTTAGTTGTAGGGTAATTTTAGATCACTTTTAGGAATCAGTTTAGAGTAGTTTACATTTAATTCGCGTGTCATTTAATCGTATTTTTGCGTATTAGATTTAATTTGCGTTAATTAGTTGTAATTCCTTGCTTCCCATAGATTTAGTTCCTTTTATGCTTCCTATTTCCCGTAGTTTAGATAAAATCAAATTCAAAATCCAAAACATCGAGCATTTTAATAACGAACCTTAAACGACGTTGTCCATTCACACCTCGTTGGGACACGACCCGGATTTCCTAATCCGGTATCACATATCTCACTCACGGGATTTGATTGATTAACCTTTTTCCTAAGAGGTTTTCAATTCAATTCTTGTGTTTATTTTGATATTGATATTATATATTTACTCCATACACACCACCCTTAACCTACACGAATCAGTCTACAGTATACAATATGTAAGTCATCATAATCAGAGGTTCAATATCAGTAGTTCACAATTCAAAGGTTCATAGCAATAGTCCAATATCAGAGGTTCAGTAACAGTGGTTCAATAACAGAGCTTCAATAACAATGGTTCAATAAGAGAGGTTCAATAACAATGGTTCAATATTAGAGGGTCAATAGCAGAGGAAATCATAGCAATGAAATATCATAAGCGAACAAATTCAAGGATCAGAAAGTCATGAGAAACCCCTACTGAAAAGGGATAGAATATCTGTACCTTATTCGAAGCAAACAAAATAGGAAAGTAAGGTCACACAATGAATCAATCCCGCCGTCCGGAACCTATGAATTAGATAACGCTTATTAAGATTAGATTACTCATTTTAGAAGGCTTTCCATTTTTAGCAGGTTTCTACTTTTAGCAGGTTTCCATATTTCGTAACTTTCCATTTTTAGGTAACTTTCAATTTTAGGCAGGTTTCTATAAATAGCATGTTTCTATAATTAGTAACTTTTCAAAAATAGCAGGTTTCCGTATTTAGCAGATTTAGTCATAAGTGATATAATCCAAGTCATATTATGTTAAAATAGTGAAAACAAGTGTTATCGTATCTTAAGAGTCATTTATGCCAAGTTTTACAAGTTTAGGGTTTAAACTGCCATTATTACAAAGTATATGGTCTTAAGTGTAAATATAGTAAGTTTGCTCATTTTACCATTTTAATACCTTAATTTAACATATTAACAAGTTAACATAACACCCCTTTAAGTTTCAATGATTACAAATCCGTCCTTTAACTTATATAAAACGTACATACAGATCAAGCCCTAGGTTTTAATTCATGAATTCCGTTTACGTTATAAACCATTATATTTCGATTAGTACATGTTTACACAACCCTTGTATGATTTCCCTTTAATGTCGAAACATAAACTCTCCCAAAATCAGAATTATGCGCTCCATTAATAATTTAAAATGAACCTCTAAACTTGTCCCATTCGACGTCAAACAATACTAATCCTATACATGCTTTAGTCCCATTTACTCTTGATAATAACAAGTAAGATATTCATGATTAGAGGCTAAAAAATCAGATTCCAAAAACCACTCCATGAACCTCTTTTATATTCAGCTTATACATATATACATCATTAATTTATGTGACTTGTTATTCTTGATTGTCTTAGCCATGTTTATTATTTTATGTAACCTATTTAGTAGCAATGGTATACGCATGGTTGGAACACATATATATACTCGACCAACATTAGAAACAAAAGGAAAACGAAGTGATTAGAATTACCCCTTGATGCGTGTAATGAGGAAGAAGAAACAAGGACAAAATAGAGCAAACCAAGGCACCCTTTTGTGCTCCACACGACCAGGCCACCCACACATCACGACTAGAACTCCATTACGAGTGGCACACGATCACAAAGAGCCATGATCACCAACAATCTTCCATAGCCTCCTTTATTTGTCTTTTAAATCGAATGGGAGAGGAGAGAAAATGGAGGCCGCCACTTTTTGTAGTTAGGGTTTTTGTGTGATTCTAAAGGTGGAGCGTATCATTGAAAAAGAAAAGGGAATACAGGTTTTTCTTTTGAACGAGCCAAGAGAAGGAGAAACATGGGCTAAGTCCAACTTACAAATTAGATGGGCTTTTACATTTACATAAACATGTGCTTTGTACTTAGTGAATTTTCGGTTCATGTAACGAGAATCGTGTAATAAAATTTGAAACATAACCGTAAATCGATCTCATATATTTGGTTAGGCGAACAAGTTATAAGTTAAATTCTACATCTACTGAGTTTGACGTATTTTTCGTATCTTATAGATATTAAATAGAGGGGCAAAATAGTCTTTTCACGCGTTTACGATTTTTAGGGTTTTACACTTATCAATGGCTTTTTGTACCTCATCTAACTCCTTGTGTATCCTATCCACCTGCTCATGAAGATTACCTTGGTTATGCAAAAGCTTACGAAAAGAGATGGATCCTTATCAATGGCTTTTTGAATTAGATGGATCCTTATCAATGGATTTTTGATCGACACTCTTATTAGAGAGATGGCCGTTGGTGTATCAAGAGGATCTTTACTGAATAAGATTTGTAAGTTAGGGTTGTTCGTTAACCCTATCCCATGGTTTTTCTGATTCGTATTGCAGGATGTTCTTGAGTATCTAGGTTCTTACTTGTTGATTTTTTGAGAAGTAATATTAGCAATTGCAATCGATCGTTTTTTGGTTGGGTCTATTTTGATCTTTCAGATTGTGCTCCATGGATGTTGATTTTTTGCGTTATGGTATGTTATGGTATATGATTTATTCAGGCCTATTGCCGCATCATGTATCCATATGAGGCTAATCTGCAAGTTTTGGAAGTCTTATTGTGTGGTGTTGGAAGCTATTCAGTCGTACTATTGATCTATGTATATTGGCTATATGAAGTGTTTTCCTACCAAAATTGTGTGAGGCTTCTACGTGTAAGTTTATTTTTCATGTTGATGTCCGTTTTCTGGATGGCATGGAAGATAATTTGGAGTACTACCATGACTATGAAGGCTCAGGTGTATTTATCTGAGTGGGACATTCATTGTTTGATTTTTATTATATAGTCGATGTAGTTTGTTTTTATTTTGATAAGTTATAAGAATGGTCCGTCATTCTTATATAGTGAAATGTAAGTGTCCTACGGGACTGAGATGAGGGAATCACCCTCATCCTTTGTACTTCAATGTTTTTGGTGTAATGCATTTTACCAGGGTGAAAAATCCCTTTTACCCAAAAAAAACAAATAATATATATACACATGTTCTAGACAAGTATATACACATATCGTACACAGTCCAACTACAATATATATAGCAATGCAGAATAAAAGGGAACGCCGTGGAATAATCACACCGCCACAGATAGTGTCATGCCATTGGTGCCAACACGACCCCGAACGCCGTGGAATAAAAGGGAAAGCCGTGGAATAATCACACCCAAAAAAACAAATAATATATATACACATGACCCCGAACGCGCGTTGTACGCGTATCAGTAACTATCATCAGGGTAGTCCACTAAGAAAATGCGGGTGAGCTTAAAAAGCCTAGTGAACAGATATAACCAACACGAGTAATCATACATATATAAGTATAGGGAAAGAGAAACATAAGCTCCTGCTGAACAGATATAACCAACACGAGTAATGCAAAAACAGATATAACCAACACGAGTATAGGGAAAAAGAAAATGCGGGTGAGCTTAAAAATCCTAGTGAACAGATATAACCAACACGAGTAATGCAAAAACACATACCATTTCTTTACCAAAATAAACCCAAAATTACCAAGAAAATAGCCGTTTATGCCTAATATTTGTTGGTTTCTTGAGTTTATGCATGTGCAGGTACGGATATGCCAAAACAAACAAAAGAAAGTCAATTCCGAAGAAAACCGAGCACGAGAATGAGAAGAGTGCAAAAGCCGATGCCGGGATGCTATTTTATGGGACTTTGATACTAAAAAGATCATTTCACGGAATTCTGGATCATCATTTGGAAGTTTTCACATTTTCACATTCACTGTATCATATTTTCACAATTTACCCTCACCTTCTCCATAATTACTCAAAGTACCCTTCACTTTTCCCAAATTACCCCTAACTTACCCAATTTACCTTTTATACCCTCATTTAACCCAAGTTACACTTTACACCCCAATATTTCACATTGTCACCATTAGTCCTTGAAAGTTACAAAATTACATAAATGGTCCTTGCTAAACCGAATATAAAATACAAATACCAAGTATAAAATTCAAGTCCTACTCTTTTATCTTTTCAGCCCAACCCAAGTCTAATCTACCCATAGCCCATCCCCATTTCACAATAAAATACAACCGATCCTTTTACCCATTATCCTGCCCAAGTCAACCAATCAATATACCCGGTCAAACTAATATCCTACCCTGTCAAGGGATTAATATCCCAGAGTCAAACAATTCATCCCCGCCAAATAAACCTTTTACCCCCATTTTCACTATTTACCCATCCTTCTCCAATTACCCTGATCCCTTTCTGATTTACCCACACTCTAATGATTCTAGAAGGTTGCTGACTCGTTTGACAAAGTAGAATGACATGCTGGCGATCCCCAGCATTCCGATTGGCTAAGGATGCATGTACACTTGATCTAAAGGCTGAGAATCATAGTGATGACAAGATGGAGAATCAAGGGTGGAGATTAAAAGATGAAAAAGGAATCTTAAAGCTTCCTGAGAAGACCCCTTGCACCTGCTCATCCTATAAAGACCGTTTCATTCTTCACAAGCAAATCGTCCAGTTTCTCATGCATTAGAGAGATTGTTACCATTTATTTACTGTCATTTAAGTGTTTTTCCAGTCATTTCTTAATCAGTACTTTGTAACGTGTAATCACAATTTTCATTAATGCAAATTTCCCTTTCTCTTTTAGAAACTTGTCTCAAGCTTTAATTGTTGTTAATTCTGTTAAAGTAATGTTATAATAAGCCCACATAAGCTTTTACAAGCTTATGTAAGCTTATTAGTTTGTTAAAAGTTAATTTCCAAAGGTCTTTGAAAAAAAGTCAACATTGGTCAAAGTTTAAGAATCAAAGCAGTTTGTGGTTAATTTCTGGTTTATAGTGGTTATATGATTAAGTTTCATGATTGTTTGAGAAAATCATCTGAGGTTATGTCTTAATGTATCATGTTTTAAGAATTAAAGTGTAATTTGGTCTTTTATGGGGTGTTTGGATGTAGCTAGTTTATAGACTGTTAATGATTTTGGATGTCTGAATTTGAGATAAAAGAGTTTAGAAACTGTTTTTATAGCATATTCAATCTAGTTTTCAATCACTCGTGTCTTAAATTTGTTTTCTAGTTATATTTCAATTCTGTCAAAACAGTCTAAACTGTCCCAATCCTTTGTTGTTCAACAGCCGTCTTCATGTTCTAAATTAGGTTTTTGTTTGGTCTAATTGGTTTTTTCTAGATCCTTTGGTATCATACTTTATCTTTTTGCAGCTTAGTTGCCTATCAGTAGTTATTTATATTTCTTATTTTAGTGTTCAAAGTTGCATGTTCTCCTTAGTATCTGATGCTGCAAACCCTTGTCTGTCCCAATCTGCTTATTTCTCATCAGTTTATTTGTTAATTCTCTTGTTGTTCTTGCCTAGTTTTTGTTTCTGTTAGTAGTCCCTTGTCTAGTGTTACTTGTTTTGCCTTAGGTAGGTTTTTAGTGCTTATTTAGATGCTTATCTTTGGCCTGCAAGTTCCCATCATAAGTTGCACATCAGTCCAATCTTAGTCCTCATTACTTCTTGCTTTTGATTTTTAATTTTCTCATATTAAGTCATTTTTAGTTGAAACTTAGGATATTAGAACCATGGTTGGTTGCTTTTAGCAAGCTATTTTTAGATTAATTTTAGGAATTTTCTTAATCAAATAAAAGGGCACTAGAAGTGGGTTAGATTTGCAAACAAAGATCCTTAGTATTTATCAGCATATATACAATTTTAGCTTATTCATCAGCTCACCATAAGTTCTAGACATCTCCCCTTTAGCTAATTTTTGGTTTATAGAATCTTTGCAAGGTGATCTTGAGCTTCCAACTTGAAATTTCCCATAAGCTCTTATGCACAAGCTTGTAGATCAGCTTTATGTAGACACCTTCAAGACTGTTTGGATTTAGGATTTAGACTTGTGCTCATTGCTTGTTACTTGTGCTTATTTGGTTGAAATCTATTGAAATAGGTTGCCTTTAGTTTTTTCAAGCTTACTTTAGCCTGTAGTAGCCTTAGGTAGCTTATTAGTGGCATCCAGCTTATTCCTTCATTGCTTATTCAATCTGTTTGCATTCATTTAGCTTATTCTGCTCTCATAAGTTGTGTTTAATATTTTTCATAGATTCTTAGTATAATTTAGGACTTTTCTGTAATTTTTCATAAGTTTCCATGTCCATTTACTATTTTTCAGCAACTAAAATAGTTTTTAAGTACTTTTTAATAGCTTTTAATACAAATAAATTATAAAAGGTTCAGAAAAATACAAAAATAATTTTCTCAGATTTAGAAAAATCAAAAATACATAAAAAATATTTTTCCATATTTTTCCTAGTTTGTTAATATTTTCTAGCCATTTAATTAGTTTCAATTAGATTTAAATTCATAAAAAATTGAGAAAAAGTCAGAAAAATATAAATCCAGTTTTGAAAATTATTTTTAGTTAGTTAAGATTTTTTAAAAATATTTTTGTAATTTTCCAGTAATTTTTCATATTTTTTAGCATTTTAAATCTACTTTATAAATCAAAAAATAGATTTTAATTCAAATAAAATCAAGAAAAAAAATAGTTTTAAATTTTAGATAATTTTTAAAATCATTCTTAGCTGTAGAAAAATATTAGTTCACTTTTAGGGGTTAGAGTAGATTGCATTTTAATATACGTTTTATAATTATCGTAACTTGCGTTTTTAGTTTACTTTGTGTACTTAGTTTAAATTCCTTATTTGCACCATAGATTTAGTTGTTTTAATTGCTTTCCTTTACTATTCCTTGCCTCGTAGTTTAGAAATCATCTCAAAATCCCTTTTTAAACCATTCAAATCCTGAATCACGCGACGTGAGTTTAAAACTCCATTCATCCATCGCTAGAAACGATCCAGGGACTCAAACCTAATACGTTTGAGTTACCCAATACTAAAAACTTCTATAATTGGTTTCTTTCCCAAGAATCAATTTTTGGCGCCGCTGCCAGGGAAGAGACTATTGAATCTCTCATAATGGGGGATGAACATCTTAGTACTATTCCGTAAACGGAATCGACTAGTGTTGAGATCCTTGTCCCAATCCCAAGTGAGTCCGAGGTTGTTTTTGACGATATTTGTGATGAGCCTTCTATTGATATTTCAAACGATCATGATGAAATTTTCTCCGATTCTGATAATGATTCTTATGGAGACATCGATTACGTCGACGATTTACCTTCTTAGCCTGTCAATATAGAAGAAGAAAATGATTTTGAGCCAGAAGATGAAGAGATTGAGCCCGATGATATTCAGATCAAGGATGAAGCACTACGTGAAACATTGTTAAATGTTCATCTTCTCATTTCCAAGATTGAAGCCCTTAACGATAATTCAAGTTCGCTTCCTATCTCCGTTAAAGATAGTGATTTCTTTCCCGAACTTGAAATTTTCCGATTTAATGAAGAGATTAGTGGCATTCCCACTATGGCAGATGTTTATCCTTCGATTTTTGAGCGGTTCTACTTCGATGTTGATGTGAGCAAAGTTTTGAACGAGATTTTCGATAATCCGACAAATGACCCAATCATTGAGGATGCTTTTGATGACTTGATCGGGTATTGAGGATGCTGTTAAGGATCCTGAGGGGGATATGGTCGTTCTTGATGGTTTTCTTGACTCTCCTCTCTCTGATGAGTCCACCATCATTTATCCCGATGAGCCTACTTGGGAAGATAAAGTTTTTAATCCTGGGATATTCGTCATTGATGAGATTTTTGTTAAAAATATTTTCCGAGATAAGGATCCTCCGATGGATGCCTTTATTGTTGAGCTTTCACATCCTATCCCTTACCATGAACTCCTGTCTTCTTTGGAGTATTCTCATTTTGATCCATCATTCCTTCGTCGGCCCGATAAACCGTAGGATGATGGATCGTTCTTTGATATGCCTTATGTGAGTTTGGGGGAAGTCTCATTCCTTCGGGAAGGACACCGTTTTTGACCCTGGTATCTCTACCCTTTTCTTCCCCAAGGAAAAATGAATTCGGGAACGAGTCAGGCTAGCGAATCGTAGAACAAAATCAGTAGCGCTTCGTGGGAGGCACCCAATGCTTATCTCCATCTTCTTTCTATTTTCTCTAATAAGTGACGTGAAGGGGTTAGCCTCTTCGATTTCTTGTGTTTGGTTGTTTGTGATGTTTTGTCTAGATTTTCCCGATATGAAGACTCTCGTGCTCGAAGTTTGTCTTTTCTCCACTCGAGTTTCATGATCGATGCCGATGGAAATCCGATATCCTAATCTTATCGACTAACGTTTATCTTCTAGCATACTTAATAAACGGCTTTTAGATTTTCGTTGATACCCTTACCTTTAAACATTGAGGACAATGTTTCGTTTTAGTCTGGGGTGTGTAATCTTCGATTTGATTTGACCGCACTTGCTTATTTTTTGCCGTATACTCTCGCAACCCCGTTTTTCCTTCGAAAATTAAAAAAATTGTGCAAAAATGAGAAAATTTTAAAATTTTTGTAAGCTTTTACTAGTTGTATGATTAAAAAGTCTTTGCTAGTCTCTTAGAAGTTACTTTAAATATGCGTTTTCTTGAAAAATCCTTTGCTAATTGCTTAGACAAGAGGTTATATAATGCGATTCTAGCTCACAAGGCCAAGAATTTGCAAGCTTCCCTAAGTGATTTTAAATATGCGAAGCTTTGAAAGATTTTTGCTAGTTTCTAATAAGCGACTTTAAAAATGCGAGACTTTAGATTATTTGACGAAACATTTGCTAAGTTAATATATGTTTTGGCACCTTGTTGACTTTCCGCTGGTGAGAGTAGGAATAGAATTCTGACTTGACTGGGCGTGTTGAGCCCTAGCTTGTTCCCTTAACCATATATAATTAAATTATCGGCTAAGCATCCGCGGATCTCATTTTTTGAGATTTTAAATTTGCGGAGATCGAGGAGTGATAGAGTTACTTATGAGTTTAGAGGCTAAGCGTAGAGTAGATGGTTCTCTTTAGAGCCCATCGAAGGTACTTGTGGCTTTTTGCTCCCACAAAATTGTCTCACCCCATATTTGTGAATAAATAATTAAAGATGTTAGGTTTTTGCGATAGTTAGTTCTTTATCTTCTTTAAAGAATCCTTGCTTATGAGAGTTGGGTACACATCAAGGTACTGTCAGTGTTGCGGTGTAAGACAACTGATTCTTGATAGTTTACTGCTATTGTTTCTATTGTTATAAAAGCCGTGGGATTCGGAGTTTGGCAAAAATTAACATGAAATAAAGCCCAAATGTATTAAAGTGAAAATCCAAAGCCATAAAAGTTTTCTGTCCGACAGTACCCCCGTTGTCATGGGCTTCAAAAAGGTGGAGGAAAATTCCAAAGTCATAATAAGACTTCTGATAAAACGGTAATCCCGTTGAATTAGTGGTTGAAAAGACCGAGGGCCTAAATTGCAAAAATGCAAATGTGCTAAAATAGTGTTAAGCCAAACTTTGATTCCGGGAGATATCTAAATAAAAGCTTATGTCTCTGAACTCGTAGATGAGTTGTTTCGGTCGTAATAAAAACGATATCTCCCTAAATCGTGTTAAATTAGGACCTTGATGTGTACCTCATTCTTGTATGCAACGGTTTTCGAGGGAAGATGGAAAACTAATTAGCGTCTTAGCTTCATATCTTTATCGGAATAAAACCTATTGAAATGAGAAACTTGAAGAAATTCATTTCTCACCAAAAATAAAATAAATATAGGAAAATAGGAAAATGGGAGCAAGAGGTAATTACACAAGTAACTTCCATGGGTAGTGTTAGCATCTAAAATCATATTTAACAATGATTTCGACTTTACGCTTAGTTTGGGACTTGTGAAAAATCAGGGACGATGTATTCTATCCGTATGGTCACCGTGAGTTGTGTTTCCTACCTCGGATCCTAAAAATGTATTTGAAAAATGTTGGAGTTATTGATCGACATGAAAGTTCAACAAACCGTCACTCATAATTGGAATGTGCTTAATCATTATATCTATATGTGAAATAAAGGTAAATCTGGCCGTTTTTAGAATTAAGGGTTTAATCTTTTGAGGAATCTTTGCTACTTTTTTTGGGTAAAGGGAGTAACTTCAAGACTCTGCAAAGTATATTAACCAAAACAAATTGAAGTACAACGGATGATAGTGAGTCCCT